>BROG01000011.1:2397500-2517500 GCA_030159075.1 Atrina japonica | reverse complement strand
ATACTGTCGTTTAACCAGAATGTAAAATTTAAAAAGGCCAGCATGAGATACAGACTTCTAGCCGATAAGAGTCTAGTCTGGTTTTCCGTCAGTTGGGTTCTCTGTGCTTGTAGAATTAATGTTGTCTGGAGATAACAGTGAACAATATTTATGACATTATCAACCACAAGCCACTTTCCTTCGGAAACTTGATTTAAATGTATCGGGTTGATATTGATGCCAGCGATAACGCATACCGTGCACATCATTACCAGACCAGCAGCGGACAAAATCAAGATGGCGTCTCTTATTTTGATAGGTCTCTGGACTACGTGTTGAGGTCTTGTTTTACGAAGGTTATACATCAGGTAAAATGACGCCATAGCCATGATAAACTTGTAACATGACGTGATCATTAGTGAATGTGATGGATTTTGCTTGGTAGTGATATACACATAAACTACGCGTCCAGCTATTAGGGGGATCATTGAGAGGGATATCAGAATAATTCTAATGAAAATTACGGAGCTCGCTCGAGTCCTCTCTAAATTCTGAATCTCCGCTGCCACGGAACTGTTTATGCTATAACTTGATGCATCACCCTCCAGTAGGGGAGATAATTCATTCGTACATTGTGTGGTTGGATTTGTTTTGTCAGTGGTATCGGTTTTCTGTCCCTTGTGCACGCGTCTTTTCATTGGAGGCCACAAAGAGAGTATAAGTGCACTAGAGAGAAGAAAGTATTCTGTTCGAATTGGTTCAATATTTGGCGTTACATAGTCTATGAATTTGTGGAAAGGACTACTGTTGTTACATCGGTAAGTCGCGGTAGGTAATGGATGCATGGTTTGATTTAATTTACAGAAGTCAATACCGCCTTCATCGTGTACAGATAAATAGAAGTCATGGATTGAATCTACGATTTTCCCAAACCATGTTATACAATTTGCAAGAAGAATAAATAAGAAACCGTAGTTTGTTCGAATGGATCCTCTGAATTTATAGTCTATAAAATACGACAGGAATCCCATTTGAAAGGAAATGAATACAAGTATGATGATTTCGCTAAAGATGCTTTCAACTTGGCAGCGGATGTTAATATGTCCATACTGGGAAAGGCACTCAATGCTTGCAGCAAGGTAAATTCCGGCGCAGATAATTTTTGCAATACCAAGCATCCAAAGAAATATCAATATCATTTTCTTCGCACCTCGCATTCTAGATGTCCCATTTTCGACGCGTCTATTTGTCCTCTCCTGATGGGCCTGTACTGACAGAAGAATCAAAAAGATGGAAGCAACGATAATTAGTCCGTTGCTTAGCAAAGTGTTTCTCATAAGCGAATAATTTGAACAAAATACGCCATTTCCAAAAAATCCTACAACAACTAACATGGACGACAACAAAAATACGTTTAACACGACGGCAGACAAACTGCCATCGCTCTTCAAGTTATGATTATCATTCTGTAAGTTTCCAGCCGTCCATGGATAAACGAAGATAGAGTTCAATACTCCTTTGATGATTTGACAGCATTCCATTTCCCTGAAAAAAAAAGTTCATATTTATATCCTCTTAAACTATACATGTAAGGAATTTCCTCTCAATTTTGGCAAATATATGGAATCTTGATATCAAAATAAACAAATTAAATTTTGATTTTGTAGAGAAGGCACAGATACAAAATGTAATAACAGATATTGTATTAATTAAATACGTACAAGCGGAGTACATCTATTTCAAAACCTGTATGTAATTGAGATGAACAATTTCATATACCTGTATTTGAAACACGCTTATCTGTACAATGTATTAAGTCTAAACGCACATTCAACTATTGATCTTTTCACACCTGTTATTCCTAGTTCGGTTTATAATTTGGCCTTGTGTGATACTATTTTCTTTTTCGCATTTTGTAAAACAACAGCGTAAGAAACACGCAAGGAAACTACTTTATAAACATCAAAGATAGCAACGCTATAAATCAAAGATAATGTTACATAGCCACCACCAGGAAGAATTTCTTGCCTATATTTATCCATGCAATGTATAATATGGCACGTCAAAATTACTTAATCGAGTTAAACCTAGCTTTTCGTTGTGATTTTGGCGAATTTAAACCCTAGCTTTCCTTCAGTAAAACCTAATTTTCTCTGAGTTTAATTCAATTTTATGACTAAAACTTCAAAACTAAATGGTCTATTAAACCTAGTTTTTTTTAACTTCTACGCCAAAATCACATTAATATCAAACCTAACTCGCTTTTTGCATTTTACATTAAAAACTAGTTGTAAATAAGCCAAACGAGGTAAGCGAGATATAAATCCTTGTTAAAATTGGTACAGACGACTAAAATTGTCATCGAAAACTCAACATTTCATTTAGTAAATCATAGTATTTGCAAACAACCACTACACTGGTTTAATAATATTTGCGAAATGCTAAAATTAAACTCGACTCCTGATATACTTGTGACAACAAATATCAATAAGTAGTTTGCTTGCCTCTGTGTATTAAATATTTATATATGAACATGCTCTAGCATATCGATGCAGGTGAAAAGGGGATAGTACTACTTAAATGTGGAAAGTTGACGATAGGAAACCCGATATCATCACGTTTGTCGTATAGCTGTGTTGTTATTTACCTATGTGTGTCTGTAGTAAGTCTAATTCCCTAGTAAGAAGCGCATGTGCTTGATTCCGTTCTAATTTGTTGGAATTTAGATTTCATAAAATATCCATTATGCCAGTGCGTGTTCACCTTATGAACATTTCATATACAGAGGCAAACCACTCACTGACAAATTAGTGACATAGGTATATAAAACGCGTTTGATGTCAAAGTTCCGCAAATTTTACTGTTTGTATAAAAGTCTTGTTTGCGATTACTCTGTTTCACGAATTGAAATGTTGAGTTACCTGTTCAATGGAGGTTGTTGAGACATCTATAGCAGTTGTGACGAGGAATCGTTCATCACATATTTCATTTGGATATGACTGTGGACTCACGGTGGGTATGATAGGATATTTCTCCACGGCACGTGATGCCACCTCTTGATTTCCAGAATTACGTGTTTGTCCAATTTTACCAGATTTGTATCTACATCCTGGACATTCTAAGATTTAGACTTTGGTTTCTGAGATTTTTTATATAGGTTTTCTAATTCGATATTTTATCAACCGTCGTACAATTTCAAACATTCAGATTTCATGTCTCCATGTTTGGTCCATCGTCTGGCATTACCCTCGACAGAATTCCTTATTAACTGAATTTCTATCAACAATGAAAGGAACAGGCTTACGCGGTATTTTGAACTTCTTAACCTATTTTTTCTCAAAACAATCCTAGTTTTTTCAGATAAACGTAATTCTTCTCCAGTTTATATACGTTAAGAGTTAAATCTAGTTTTCCCCAGTCATCCTAGTTTTTCTTGTAACCCACATTAACTGGAGAAAAAATAGGATTAACTGAGAAAAACTAGGTTTTACTGCCACAAAATCACATAAATACTCATTAATGTGATTATGGCACAGTTAAACCTATTTTTTTCAATTAAACTAGGTTGTTCTCGAGAAAAAAAAAATTAGATTTAACTCATTTTTTGTGATTTTGGCAAGTTAAACATATTTTTCACGGTTAAACCCAGTTATTTTTCAGTTAATGTGAGTTACTGGAAAAAAGTAGATTTAACTGAGAATAACTAGGTTTAACTGGTAAAGAATGCAAAAATCACATTTATGTGTAAAATGTGACAAATGTTTTTTTCATTTTAACCTAAAAAAATTTGGTTTAACTGAGACAAATTTATATTAACTGGCCAATATCACAGAAATAGTATTACTCATTTATGTGATTGCTGTGCAGTTATACCTAGTTTTTCTCATTCAAACTGTCAAACTTTTTTTAACTAATTTTAGTTTTTCTCAGTGAAACCTAAATTTTCTTCAGTTAATAAGAGTAACTGAGAAGAAATAGGTTTCACTAAAGATTAACTGGGTTTAACTGACAAAAATAGGTTAATGTGATATAGGCATGCCATAAATAATGACATGCACAATAGGATTGCATATGGACACTAACATATTACTGCACTTCGTTAAAGATGATACATATCTAGGCACTGCTAAATGTGTTTGTGATTTAAAAATAGAACGCGATGCTAGATGTATTACTAATTAAAATACAAGGTATGGTTTTAAGATTAAAATACGCGGAACAGAGGATTGAATGATGTTAAAAGCACTCATACCTTTAATTTAAAATTAAGTTTTAGAAAAATACGTACAATCTTTTCAGAAGCGTTATCATCGTCCGACAGATGCACAATTTGAACATGGGCAATGTTAGATCAGTATTAATTGGGTTGTTGAAATATCAGTGTAAGGGGTAATTTGTGATGGATACCCAAGTTTTGTTAACGTAAGGTAAAATGAACAGAAAATTGGCATGTATATTAGGTATACCGTATGAACGATGGCTTCGCTTTCGTTTTCTTTGGTATTTAAATGTCTCATCACATTGATATTGCTATATGTGTACTTGATAAATGTCTTAAACTCTGAATATTGTCATTACATCTACAACAGTAAGCGAAACCAAACTGTCCAATATTCTTCACATTTTCTACGGATAGGGTTACTCAAAATCATTGGTTTACTCGATTTGAAGTGTCTACGATTTCCCCTAGTATTGAATTTAAATAGATCACCAGACATTCACCAGACATTGTTACATGGCTCCTTAGTCTCGCGAACAAGAAATAAAGACACCAGATATACCCAATTCTAACTACGTCAGAAGACTTACAGTACAGAGGACCCCAACCTCTGGCATGGTAATGCTTAGAAAGATTACTATTAAGAAATGAATACAATTCGATGGAATTGTGTGATCGAAATTAGCTGTAATCAATAAGTCATCATACAAAATACACAAAATGTGAAAACTATGATAATAAATATCCATTTAAGAATACTTTCTCAACGTTTAATAATAAAACTACTTAATTCCAAGTATGAATGCAATCTAAACGTTCACGATGCCTTCGTGCTTTGGAACGTGAAGCCTATCACTTCTGGTCAGCGTGCCTGGATTCAAAACTTCTCTTCCAAAGTATATCATAACCGTATACTTGCCTCCACAAAGATTAACTAGCCACCACCATATAGTGTACCAAAAATATCTCAACTTTAATATACATAATAATTACCTAAAACCTTAAAATAAGATAGAATTCTTGCAAAACGTTCAAACAAGTGATTTATTGGCCTGACTTTCTTTTAACAAATTATAATTCTTGTAACAAATAATGAATACAATATGTTTAACAAATAAACAAGACAAATTCCAAAATAGATCAAATAAATGAATGAACAGTGGACATATAGAAATTAAAACACTTTTTAAGATAATTATTTGCTAAATAAATGGTAAGAATTATTGTTGATATATATATGTAATCTGATTAACGTACAACACACTTTTAACTAAGAAAATAAAAGAATTAAGGTATGTACTTACCTTTTGTTGTCCGCAAGGGAAAGTTAGAGAGACTGTGATGAACGCAGATAAGTGTATGATCCGTTTTCTTCTCGCTTCACATTTAAATTGACGGCAATCCCAATTAAATATTGCAACTTCCTTGTTAATACTCACGTCCCACGGTCTATGTGACCATATCACATTCTATACAATGTTTAGATTAAGTTACATGTGTAAGTCTGATACAAACGAAATAATCTGTATTAAGTACGAGCATTGGGAAGGTAATACATCTCTTATTTCATGCACTTCATGGTAAGATAATGCTCCTGTGCTGTCTCAATTATAATTTGACTCCTCTCTGATACAATATTTTCTACGATGCCAGCAATGATATGTAGACAATATATCAGAAAACAAGTTTACATTTTGTCTGTGCTGTTAAAGATATGTGTGATATTTGATAGGTTTTTAAATGAATACAATCATTTTTTTCTTCTAATCATAAAGGTACATGATTACATAATCTCAACACCAATATCGACATTTTCAAGGTTTTGAATATGATTTCGTTACGTACGCCTACTCGTTAAATAACATCAATAGTAATGTGAGATTTATTTTCGAACACGGGACAATTAAATATTCCGGGTTTTGAATTTCATTATGAGATTTATATGGGTACAAAAATAAGGTATATATATATATATATATATATATATATATATATATATATATATATATATATATATATATATATATATATATATATATATATATATATATATATATATATATATATACACCCCTAGATTAAATCCCTACGCAGCACATGAAACATTATAAAAATGCCTAACTTTTAATACATTAACTTCGCAAAATAGATTCTTTAAGGAATTATTAAATATAATTATACAAAGATATCCAGTCTTTGTGACTTAATCAATGTTCCGATTCTCTACAACATGGGGTGATCGCTTGATCCCCGACTCGATTTCAAACCAGTGACGTCACGTAAATATGCTAAAGTGTCGCATTGTGGGAACGTTCAGAATTTACTCGGAGTCACTGTCATAAATTATCATTGACCTACATTTTTTTCGGCACTGGGGAGTTCATAGATTCATTTGGTGAGTTAACATTTATTATGAATTTTCCACCGTACACATATCCACCAAACATAGTGTTAATAGTCCCTTTAAAATTAATGCTTGAAGCTGTTTTCGTTCCCAGAAATGTACTTGACCAAGTTGAGGAACACACGTAAGTTGACGAATTTGACACGTTTGTTTGTTGCTATTTAACGTCCCACTCAAGAATCTTTCACTCATGTGGAGACGTCACCAAAATGCTGGTGAAGGGGTTCAAATTTTGGCCTATGCTCGGCACTTACGACCATTGAGTATTGAGGACTCTTTAACTTGCCGACACCTACTGAGACACGGGACCTCGGATTTTACTGTCTCAGTCCGAAGGACAGAAAACCAACCAGCCGCGGGCTGGACTCGAACACACGATATCACGATCAAGAGTCGAGCGCACTACCGACTGAGCCAAGCTGGCGCACGAGTTTGACATATGATTAAGAGTCAGCTGATTGTTTTGAGTTTGTTTGCTGTGTTTGACAACATTTTGGAAATATTCTTGTGTTAATTATCATTCACATAGCTGTAATTATTGTCACTTTGTAGATTTCTATGACCAGTAATTTGTACAATTTGATTAGGTGGTATATTGGTCGCTACGTTTATGTACAAGATGTTTTCTGGCGCTGTGATTTGACAACTTTTTTCTGACGTAAATCCTGCCTCGGTCTGACCATCTTTTCATTATTTGTTAAAGTTTTGTGCCACCAATCGGTTGCCTTTTGAACCATTGTTCTCCTGGTTTCATTCGAGACTGTTTGGTGTGTGTTGCAATATTAAATGGATCGCCAGGTTGACTGTAGTAAGTTAGACGTTTACTTTTATAAAACATATATTTGAATAGGACAACGATCTGGATTTTTCTTGTTTTCCCACATTTTGGGCTATATTACCCTCGTATCTCGCGGATTTAGTTTCCTGACCCGAGCTAATTGTCAACGGATGAATCTACACACAAGCTAATGTCAACCCAACACGTTGATCTGTGAATCCAAAATGGATGTTACTAAACTCCATTCTTCCAGCCAAGTAGTTATACCTTTTAAGTTGCCTGTCAAATTAACTAACAAGTAGGTTCATAATTTGACCCATCTTATTGCTTGGCACTGCATATCCCTATGGATGTAACGATAATATCCAAAGTGTAGGCAATCTATCAAGCCCACTGTGTAATGGTGTTAATGTGATGGAACTTTTTAATTCTAACGTAAGACGTAAACGAAGTCACGGACATCGTTCATACAAACCGACCCTACATACATGATGTCACTTTTTCATCTCTTTTACCTTACGTTAACAAAAAATTGGGTCTTCATCACATTCGCAGCAAACTTTATTCTGTTCCTTTTACAAATCTCAATAAACTTTTTCAAGAAGCAAGAATGAACCCCTACACGGATTCTTCAACCCCAGAATACATACTGAACTCCATTATAATGGACATCGCTTATCACAGACTGTTTAAGCCTGCACGCGTCACAAACGATGACTGTTCTGAACAGAAACGTCTTTTTCTTAAACTTAAATTCACAAATAAAGGCATAGACGCTTTAAACATTGGCAATGTTCTAAATCACAAAAAAGTTCAGTCCTGTATTCCACCATATTTTAAACTGAAGACCACGCCTTGCATTTCATACGGCTATACACCTAGCATCGCATCCAAGCTATTCAATTACAAACAGGTTTTGCAGTGCCTAGACATCAACCATCTTCTACACAACACTGTCACATGTTCATGTGCTTCATCTCCTTTCAAATACAATACTATCGGGCATGTCATTACCGGCGACGTTTTTATTGTAGAAAATGAAAGCCTCAAAAATCTTATTTCAAGGGGCCCTAAATACCGGGAAGCCCGTTCCTTTAATTGGCGTCAGAATTTCAGTTTAGTTATGGATTCTGTCGAAGATTATGCCAGACGATGGGCCAAACATGAAAACGTAGAACCAGACACTTTGTCTGAATGGCTGAAAGCCATACCATGGTTGATAAAATCTCGTATTCAAAAACTTAAAGGGACTATGAAAACACGTTATCCCTCTGTATTTAATGATCCAGAAGTAGTAACTGAACTGGATAGGTTATATGACCAATATGTACTGGTGCCAGCAGACAAAGCCTCAAATAATATAGTTTTTATTTGTAAGGCACATTACTTTATTTGTTTATTAGAAGAACTTGGGTTTAATACGAATTCTGGAAATCTTACATACACACGTAGCTCACTTTCAAAGGACGAGATCCTTCAAAATCACGTGTCCGTATTACGCTCATTTGATATACCTACAACGGATACCGATTTCGAGCTACCACATTTATACTGGATACCTAAACTTCATAAAACCCCATATAAGCAAAGATACATAGCAGGATCCAGCAAATGTTCTACCAAACCTTTATCTTTACTCCTTACCAATATATTGACAGCCATTAAGGAGAAACTTCAACAATACTGTACAGTTGCTTATTCCAGAAGCGGTGTAAATCAGATGTGGATACTTAAAAATTCTAAACAGCTTTTAGATAATTTGAAGGCACACAATTTTTCTCGAATTCACTGTATCAAAACTTATGACTTCTTTACTCTTTACACTACTATTCCACATAAAAAATTAAAAGAAAGACTTTTCAGCATCATAGACAACTGCTTTTTCACTAAAGGTGGTACCCGAAAATTTAAATATCTAGTGATTGGCTATCAGGATACTTATTTCGTCCAACACCACTCTGATTCTACACATAAATATACTGAAGTTGATATAAAAAACATGCTGGAATTTCTAATAGACAATATATTTGTAATGTTCGGAGACGTGGTCTTTCAACAAACTGTCGGCATTCCTATGGGAACCAATTGTGCTCCTTTATTGGTCGACCTGTTCCTTTATTCATACGAAGCAGACTTTATTCAGAAACTGCTGAATCAAAAGAAGAAAAAGTTAGCGGGTGTCCTTTAATTTGACATTTAGATATATCGACGACGTTTTGTCAATTAATAATGAAAATTTTCATACATATGTCAATGCGATATATCCCAGCGAACTAGAAATTAAAGATACAACAGAATCAAGCACACACGCTTCATACTTAGACATTGTACTTAGTATAAACACAGACGGGAAATTAGCAACTAAGCTATACGATAAACGCGACGATTTCGGGTTTCCCATCGTAAATTTTCCACATTGAAGTAGTAATATCCCTCAGTCACCCGCATATGGATTTTATATTTCACAAATTATCCGATATGCCAGGGCGTGCACAACATTTGAAGATTTCATATACAGAGGTAAACTACTCACTGACAAATTATTGACACAGGGATATCGAAAACCGCGTTTAATGTCAACGTTCCGCAAATTTTACGGTCGGTATAATAGTCTTGTTTGCGACTACTCTGTTTCACTAAGTGAAATGTTGAGTTGCCTTTTCGTTGGGCGGTTGTTGAGACGTCTGTACCAATTGTGACGAGGATACACTCCTCACTTGTTTCATTGGACTTGACTGTGGACTCACGGCGGGTGTGACCGGTCGACAGGGGATGCTTACTCCTCCATGGCACCTGATCCCACCTCTTGGTTTCCAGAGGTCCGTGTTTGTCCATTTTACCGGATTTGTATCTATGTCCTGGACATTCTATTGATTTATACTTTGGTATCTGAAATTTTTATATTTTATGTACGCTGTTTGTTTATTATTGCTTAACGTCCCACTCAAGAATATTTCACTCATATGAAAACGTCCCCAAATACCGGCGAAGGGCTTAAAATTTTGGCCTATGCTCGGCACTTGCGGCCATTGAGCAGTGATGGTTCTTTAACGTGCCGACACCTACTGTGACACGGGACCTAGGTTTTTACTGTCTCATCCGAACGACTTCACGATCAAGAGTCTAGCGCGCTACCGACTGAGCCAGGCCGGCTCTTTTTGCGTACGCTAAGCACAAATTTGCATATAAGTGGACTTAACTCACAACGGGGGATCTAGTAGATCTCGGTTTTCATTCTCGTTGCGAAAGAATTTTATGAGTAATTTGAGATCATAAAAAAGTTTTGGACATTGTTTTATTCTGTTGTTTGTTTACAAAGCCATCAATCTCGCGGTCATCAATAGAAACTAAACGATCAGTTGTAGATATACTTGTAGTAGGACTACAGGCACTTGTCGGCACTGTCGTCTGTTTCACTTCATCAAAATATTTTTTAACCGGGGAAAGACAAGTTATTGGTAGATCAAACTGTATATATCTGTTCCTTTGGGTTTTATCGTAAAATATCATCCTGTACATTACAATTCCTTTCCCCTTACCACCAATCATTATTTCATCGCGAACTTTTAAATTATCCGCCATTTTAACTACAACAATTAAGTTTATGGACGTATTAAAAAAATAGGTCATTTTCCACGCTTGGGAATATTGATTACTGATTATATACATATATTGGCACTCGAACTGAAATAAAGAGGATGTCACTGTTCAGTGCGATTGTATTGATATACCTTGTATATTATATAAAACTTTAAGTATCAATTACAAATGTAGTTTATAAGAAATTAATGGAGTTCATAATATTGCAAAAATGACAAGATCTGTTAAATAAATTCTGCACGGAATTTTTTTCCATGATCCATTGCATTTATACTCCATGCTTTTCAAAAAATGAAAAACAATCCTTAAATACGTGTATTTAAAACATGGGAAAAAAACAATCAACCCCTACCTTGAAGATATGACAAAGGAATCCCAATCCTCGGGACAAGAATCTGATTCTTGAATGACAAACTCTCGGCAAGCCTCGGGTTCGTCATTCCAGAATCTTACCCTTGGATTAAGATTGCTTTGCCATACCCTCAAGGTAGTGGTAGATTCTGTTCATCAACTTGGTCATGATCAGCAATAGTTTTTGTTGTCGGTGTTTATTTTCGGTGATATACCAGCCGTCTGAATGTTGTCAGAAATATAGTTTGTGAATCGGATTAAACAAATTGATGGAAAATATAAAAATTTCAGATACCAAAGTATAAATCAATAGAATGTCCAGGACATAGATACAAATCCGGTAAAAATGGACAAACACGGACCTCCGGAAACCAAGAGGTGGGATCAGGTGCCATGGAGGAGTAAGCATCCTCTGTTTCTGTAACATCAATTTCAGTTTACACAATGAAGAAATAACGTATTGTTATGTAATTGAAACGTGCAATCATAATGCAATTGTCATTGTGACTTCATTGTCATTATGTTAATGAAGCACTTGAAAACCGGGAAATGTAGTCATTGTTATTGTCGTGTTATAATGGGATATCTGTTATCTCATCTTACGAGAGGGCTTCGGATAACAATGATATTACGTAATAATGTCACGTAGTTTTTAGTCACATATTACATGTCGATCTGTCTTTTTATGATAGCTCCAATAACATGTTAAAAAAATCACTTAAATATAATAGGGTGGACTTTGGTTGCAGTTTATCTGACACATATAACGACCTATTCTTGTGACTCATGTGCGTGTTTTAGTGAATATTTGCTTCGATGCAATAGTTTTCAAATCTATCGGTTCTCGGTACTCTGTATTCATTCTAAAATTAACCAGCTTTTCTCCATTGATGCGATTGTAAGTATTAAAGAACATGATAAAAATTGTTTAAAATTTTGTGTCAACCAAACTTTCACTTGCATAGTACGGAAACTGGTTACAATACTTACCCACTTTTATGTGCTAAACGAACCAGGAATTTATTCTGGAAAGAAGCATTCATGGCAATGTACGAATTCGGTTTAATAGCACAAACGAAAGAAAAAAATATCCTAAATATTACAATTTTATATAACTGGAATATTTGTATTGACAAAAATCCTTTACGTTATAATTTGTTTTATGAAAAAGGTTTACTATTCCTAGCAGACTTAATAAATAATATTGCCTCCTTAATATCTTTCGAAGAAATAAAACATATTTACGATATCAAAATATGTTTCACAACCTTATTTGGTATACAGCATGCTATAGCTATAGATAAGTTATATCCTATCACAAAAATAAGGGGTACTCTAACAAAAATATCACCAAATATTAAACATGCTCTCAGTCTGCTACTTAAGGACAAAAAGGGTTCTAAGTCAATTTATGATACATATTCAAAATATAAACATATTAAACATCTCAGATACCAAAGTATAAATCTTTAGGACACAAATACAAACCCGGAAAAATTGAACAAATGTGGACCTCTGGAAACCAAGCGGTGGGATCTGGTGCCATGGAGGAGTAAGCATCCCCTGTCTTGAGTCCACAGTCAAGTCCAAATGAAATACGTGAGGAACGAATCCTCGTCACAATTGGTAAAGACGTCTCAACAACCGTCAACGAAAAGGCTACTCAACATTTCACACAGTGAATCGCAAAACAAGACTATTATACCAACCGTAAAATTTGTGAAACGTTGACATCAAACGCGGTTTTCGATAGTCCTGTGTCAATAATTTGTCAGTGAGTAGTTTAAATCTGTTTTTGAAATGTTCATATGTTGAACACGCCCTGGCATATCGGATCATTTGTGAAATATAAAATCCATATGCGGGTGACTGTGGAATATTACTACTTATGTGGAAAATTTACGATGGGAAACCCGAAATCGTTTCGTTTGTCGTATAGCTTAGTTGCCAATTTCCCGTCTGTGTTTATAGTAAGTAAAATGTCTAAGTTTGAAGCGTGTGTGCATGACTCTGTGGTATCTTTAATTTCTAGTTCGCTGGGATATATCGCATTGACATATGTATGAAGATCGTCATTACTAATTGACAAAACGTGGTCGATATATCTAAATGTGAAATTAAAGGACACCGCTGGCATTTTTCTTCTTTTGATTTAGCAGTTTCTGAATGAAGTCTGCTTCTTATGAATAACGGAACAGGTCGGCCAATAACGGGCACAATTGATTCCCATAGGAATGCCGACAGAGAATTTATTGGTAGAGAGTATAAATGAATTAAAACACATACAAAATACCATCAAAGAATTTAATGTGTATCAGGTGAGAAATACTGTTAAGTCATATTCTACATAGTACTGAGTACAATGTTCGCTGCCATGTTTTCTTGGGTAATTGCAAATGTTGTATACTGGACCCGATCATGATCTCCTCAATTTTGCTTCTTCATTTCATATTCGCCTCTACAACTGAACCATGGAATGTATTCATTTTAACTCTCTCTCTCTCTCTCTCTCTCTCTCTCTCTCTCTCTCTCTCTCTCTCTCTCTCTCTCTCTCTCTCTCTCTCTCTCTCTCTCTCTCTCTCTCTCTCTCTCTCTCTCTCTCTCTCTCTCTTTATATAGATATCTATTTTTTCCCCTGACATTGAGATCAGAACGGCAAGCGACTAGATCCATGGATACCGTGATGATCTTAGCTATTATTTCGATCCGTTTCATAGGATTGACTACAATATGACCTCTTGCAATATAGCTACGTGAACGAGTATGAGTAAAATACCTTCACCTGCGATCATTCAGTGTCTATCGAAATCATTCTACAACGAGGCATAATTGAAACAGCCAGCTGTTTCGAAAAAGTCTCCCAAACAAAACCGCCAAATCTCTTTGTAACCAAGTGCTACTAGTGAATACTGTTTAATCCCGGTGAAATTGAAACATGACTGCACATCTAGACATGGAGATCTAACATTTCAGATAAATGAACATTTCTCAAATGAGGGGGCAGGGAATTGGGGGACCCCCAACTACGACCATGAAATTGGTCTCATCACAAGTAATAAGTAAATATATGGTTAAGGGGTGGGGATCTCAACGGTTTTTCAGATAAATGAAATTTCTCAAATGAGGGGGCAGGAATGACCCCGGGGACCCCCAACTACGACCATGAAATTGGTTCATCACAAGTAATAAGAAAAAATATGGTTTAGGGGTGATCTCAACTATTTCAGATAAATGAACATTTTTCAAATGAGGGGGCAGGGAATGACCCCGGGGACCCCCAACTACAACCATGAAATTGGTCTCATCACAAGTAATAAGAAAATATAAGGTTTAGGGGTGGGGATCTCAACGGTATTTCAGATAAATGAACATTTCTCAAATGAGGGGGCAGGGAATGACCCCGGGGAAATTTAAACACTGATTGCACATCTACACATGGAGATCTTACATCCCTCCAAGTTTCATAAATTTACGACCAACGGTTTTACGCTTCGAACAAGATCTGGGAACATTGTTTCAAATAAGGGGGCAGGGAATGACCCCGGGGAAATTGAAACACTGACTGCACATCTAGACATGGAGATCTAACATCCCTCCAATTTCGTAAAGTTACGACTTACGGTTTTCGAGAAACGCTGCGGAAACGTTCACGGTCGGAATGAAAGGGAAGAAGAAGGAATAATAATAATAATAATAACGAGGCCTAACTGCAAGCTGTTTCGAAAAAGTCTCCCAAACCTTGACTCCCCTACCATGTAACCAAGTTCTACTAGTGAATACCAAACTTTAATGCAATAGAACACTTTTGCGTTGACATGGGTATTAAAGAAATATATGGTTTAGGGGGTGGGGATCTCAATGGTATTTCAGATAAATGAACATTTCTCAAATGAGGGGGGGCAGGGAATGACCCCGGGGACCCCCAACTACGACCATGAAATTGGTCTCATCACAGGTAATAAGAAAATATATGGTTTAGGGGTGGGGATCTCAACGGTATTTCAGATAAATGAACCCCGGGGACCCCCAACTACGACCATGAAATTGGTCTCATCACAAGTAATAAGAAAATATATGGTTTAGGGGTGGGGATCTCAACGGTTTTTCAGATAAATGAACATTTACAAATGAGGGGGAAGGGAATTGGGACCCCCCAACTACGACCATGAAATTGGTCTCATCACAGGTAATAAGAAGATATATGGTTTAGGGGTGGGGATCTCAATGGTATTTCAGATAAATGAACATCTCTCAAATAAGGGGGCAGGGAATGACCCCGGGGAAATTGAAACACTTATTGCACATCTACACATGGAGATCTTACATCCCTCCAAGTTTCATAAAGTTATGACCAACGGTTTTCGAGAAACGCTTCGAACAAGATCTGGAAACATTTTTCAAATGAGGGGGCAGGGAATGACCCCGGGGAAATTGAAACACTGACTGCACATCTAGACATGGAGATCTAACATCCCTCCAAGTTTCGTAAAGTTACGACTTACGGTTTTCGAGAAACGCTGCGGAAAAGTTCACGGTCGGAAGAAAGAATAATAATAATAATAATAATAATAATAAGAATAATAATAATAATAAGAAACACAGCAAAAACAATAAGTCTCCAAACTTTGTTTGGGAGACTTAATAATAATAATAAGAATAATAATAATAATAAGAAACACAGCAAAATCAATAAGTCTCCAAACTTCGTTTGGGAGACTTAATAATATATTTCGTTTCCGCATTGTCTGTAGTAAATAAATGAATAGCATGAACGTTGGACGTAATTCATGATATAAAAACTTTTCCTTTTTCGATTTGTATGCGAATAGGACATCGTTCTTTGGTTTCCTTATTTTTAAAATTTTTTATCTACTTCACCAATATAGTATACTGAAGTTGTTTATATTCTTAAGAGGTCTATACTAGAATTGGAAATAGCATGGCACCATATACATTGTAGATATTCGTGTATGAAATAGGTTTTGGTCAATTTTGTATGTGAATATATGACCCAAATGTAAAGGTTTACGAAGCAAATCGAGCGGAAATTTGAATAGACGTGACAATTGGGTTCACCTTGGTTGCTACATCTTTCTCAGTTGAAGGTTCTTGGTAATAAGTTTGTTGTTGTTTAGTAATTTTGATATTAAGGGGGAGCATCGACGCCATCTTGAAAATGAACTGCAGTATTTAGAACTCCCCTAATATGCAATATAGACATTGTTGAACAGGGTTTACATGACCTGCAAGTCCACAAGAACAAAAAACAATTAAAAGGTCAGAGAAAGATTTTAATTACTTAATAAATTAGATATTAATATCATTTTGCGGGGTGCATTACAGTTGTATATGAAAACAAATAAATTATATCCGTGTGTTATCCAGCTACACGTATGAATTCCGAATTTCGATTAAGTGGTTGTACTTAAACAAAATCCAAAAATATTAAACTCTGGTCATTCAAAACATCCATCATTCGGCGATGTTTACAAATATAAGTCCTGGTTAGGCATGGGATCTAAAAGACATGGCATTAATTATTATGCAGTCCGGTTAAAATGACACATAGAATATATAAAAACATAATGACATCGCTTGATCTTTACACGATTGGTTGTAACAACTTAATGTATTTTACAGTCTCACTATTCCGTCAGCATCATCTTCCATCTTTCCTTATCACAATTGACAATATTACTACGCGATACCTTGTGTCAGTGCTGAAAGATCGACAAAAGTGAAATATATTGACCCAAAGTTTAATATTTTATAGAAATAGATAACACACGATAATAAATGGACGATTTACAGTGGTATTAAATGAACAACTAAAATAAACATGTTTTAGTTTCGGATCAACTTCAACATTCGTTGTAATTTCCGGTAAGGTGTTGCTCGGCTCTTCCGTTTTAAACATCAGAAGTAAGCCCAGGTTATAAAGCCAGTATTTATAAATTTGGATATTATGATGTAAGGTTTCCTGTGCATGCTTTTAGAAACTTTCAACATTATTAGTTATACTGACATTAGCAACAGACGCTGATTTCACGATCTGTCTGTAAAACCGAGCTGTCAGACAGATTGTTTATAGTTGTCACATCTCCACGTGTGTCTTACTGTGTGCTCCCGGAGGTTTGGTAATCTATTTGAATGATTTATTTAGCTTATTAAACACGAATTTACAAATATAATTACTGATACTTTCCTTAAAAAAACACATAACAAATATTATATGTATAAACTTAAAAATTAATGTTAATATACAGTCTTATTTACGGCGGATTCCTGCTTAAACCCCAAGGGAACTATTTTTTTGGCCATGTGTAAAACACATTTTGGTTTACCGTTTTGTGAATGGAACAGCTACTTTAATGAAGTATTGTTACTTTATTTAATTTCACTCAATGTTCTCTTCTAATACCTGCAGACTGGATGTTGAGGAATTTAATTTATATTTTTGGGATTTTTAAAATTTTCTGTAAATTACAACGAAAGCGGACGCCGTGGAAGGATATTAAAAGACAGTTTTAATATATGTTAGTGACTTTTTATATTTCAATTTCTTATAAATTTGTTCATTTTTAGTTAAGTGCTCACAATAGTTTTCTAAAAATTTACTTTTGACAAGTAAATGTGCTGTTAAGGCTTCTTGTATTTTTTGGTGTGTTCCCTCCAAGATGGCTGATGCTCATCCTCCTTAATGCAACCAGGGAGAAGTATAAGTTTCCAAAAGGTAGACTTTACAGTAGCTGACGGACTCTTGGTAGTAGATGAAGATAATATTCGTGTAGAAGAAGGGTGACTAAATTGCTAAGTTTACAGTTCGTGTTTAGATAACAACACAGTTTCAACAATGTACCAATAATGAAACATATCTGTTCCTAATCGCAGGGATCTAGGGGAAAATGGTGTGAGATCAATGAGGAGATATGAAATTCATGGTAATTTAACACCGGGGTTAATTTACCTTATGGTATTTAACTCCGAGGTAAATATGGGTTGAAACTTAAAAAAAAAAAAATAAATAAAACACACAAACGACAGATCTGGTATGGGTAATCTTTTCATCCTGTTCTGACATAGCTTCTGTTTTAGATCAAAAGATTTATGAATGGCCATTTAGATATATAGAAAGAAACCGAAGTAAGTACGCTATGAATGTTTTAGCTCACGGATGTATAAGCAAGCTTTTGTAGTCATACTCCTAGTCTTTATAATAAATATATCGTTTCTTTTCTTAAAGTTTAATTCAATAGTGCCTAATTGCACATCGATTCAGAGGTGATACTACTCAATGGAACTGAAAAACATCGCGAAGGGTTTCAAAAACGATAATGTAATACATGTATAAACATTCGATATATAGATATATTTTATAAGATATTATTATGGCACTCAGATTGATATCAAAATATTCAGTTTCAGAGAAATACTATGCAATCAGTCCGTCTGACAACCAAACCCGATTCCCCTAAACCTAATGATATCTTGCATGTTCAAGGTATTCGGAATTTTTTTCCATTGAGAATATTACGGTAATCCATCATCGATGTCATACGAAATCTATAAACGCCATCGTCTGTAAATCCTTTATTCTGATAGCATTTATCCCGAAATCACCGCAAAATGATTTAAAACTTGTTGCATCGTTAAATGAAGACAAAGCACTCCCCTATAAATTTTTCCGATAAAGGTAAACTCGACTTTTGTTTCACTCGCAAAGGATAGCCTTTATATTTCCATGATTGTTTCCAGTCCTAATGGTGATTAATGAAACGCGATTTGGAACAATATTCCAATAAAATAATGAATTATATTTATTTTGGCATCAAGTAATATCGACACCGAGTAATTTCTGCACTTGTATAAGTAAATTCGGTTTGTTTCAAATCCAAATTATTTTACCTACCTGGCACACTAGAAATATAATTTGATGTCTTTTTTAATCAGTAAGCGATATAGATAACGAAATAAGGAAAAACCCAATTTGGCCAAATATGTCACGAAGGTTCCCTTTCGCTTGATGAGTTTCATATATATATATATATATATATATATATATATATATATATATATATATATATATATATATATATATATATATATATATTATATATATAATCAAGTTAATATTTATTAATGTAAATTAATTTTTAGCATCAAACATTTTTCAAATGTATTTTTTTAATTTTAAAAGATATAATGTAACTTTTATAAATACTTCCCTTATATACGTGGGAAGAGTTTTAGAACAGATCATGAACTATTCTGTGTGATCTCGTCACAGTCTGACATATTGTATCATACATATGATATAAGTTGAATCAACAACATTTTATCAGCTGTATCATACATATATCAGTTGTATCATACATATTATATAAGTTGTATAAACAACATTTTATCAGCGGTATCATACACATTATATCAGTTGTATCATACATCAGTTGTATCATACATATAGCAGTTGTATCAACAACATTTTATCAGCGGTATAATACATATATCAGTTGTATCATACATATTATATAAGTTGTATAAACAACATTTTATCAGCGGTATAATACACATTATATCAGTTGTATCATACATCAGTTGTATCATACATATAGCAGTTGTATCAACAACATTTTATCAGCGGTATAATACATATATCAGTTGTATCATACATATTATATAAGTTGTATCAACAACATTTTATCAGCGGTATAATACACATTATACCAGTTGTATCATACATCAGTTGTATCATACATATAGCAGTTGTATCAACAACATTTTATCAGCGGTATAATACATATATCAGTTGTATCATACATATTATATAAGTTGTATCAACAACATTTTATCAGCGGTATAATACACATTATACCAGTTGTATCATACATCAGTTGTATCATACATATAGCAGTTGTATCAACAACATTTTATCAGCGGTATAATACATATATCAGTTGTATCATACATATTATATAAGTTGTATCAACAACATTTTATCAGCGGTATAATACATATTATATCAGTTGTATCATACATATTATATCAGTCGTATCAACCATATTATATCAGTTGCATCAATCGTATTACATGTATATCAGTTGTATTAACCAGATTTTATATCAAATGTAGCAACGGTATTATGTTAGTTATGTCAACCATATCTTATTAGTTGCATCAACCACATTATATCAATTGTGTAAACCATATATCAAATGTAGCAACGATATTATTTCAGGTGTATTAACCATATTTATTCAGTTGTATCAACCATATTATATTAGTTATATCAACTATATTATATCAGTTGTATCAACCATATTATATCAGATGTATCAAGCATGATATAAAGTGAATCCTGTGTATTGTTTTGACCCTTCCTTTTGTCAGCATATTCCGCCATTCCAGCACAGTGCCAATTCTAAATATTATGTATGTATATGTTATGCCTACTGGATCAAGTGATCATGATTTACATTACAAATCAACATATACACATATACTATTGAAAGCTGACTACCAGCGCATAAATGGCAAATTGTTCTGTGTGGAGTTAAAAACTATAAAACTAACACTTTTTAAAAAACAATTGTGCAGTGTGATGGCATACTTCACACTTAATTGAGATCACTTCTGCTGGCCTTACTATCAACGACGACATCACGCATTATTATGGTGCATATATGTTCTGCTATTTGTAAAATTACGGACTTATAAATGTTTCCTGTCACGACCGTTCTCGACACAAGCACGTGAAATCCACACCATACAATAAAGTTGTGCTATGAATATAAGGAAATATAATCACTATATTTACACCGTGTAAACACAGATAAAAGCAATATCATTAACTGTATCAAAGGAGAGGGCTACTAAACTAAAATCTTAAACATGGCAAGACACTTTTTGTATCGTGTATTTAGGAACGTGATTGTAACGCCGCTTACAGCGGGGAATTTGGCACACGAGAACGATTGTAATGACACTGATGGAAGCCTGTCTTCTATCGTTGGTGTTGCGTTCTTCACTGCCGTAACATTTGTATTGTTAGGAGTTTTCTCAGCACATACGTCATTTCCGATGCCGAACCATTATGTTTTGTGGATTGTAACGCTGTGTATCTCTTCTCTTGCGACAATATCCATTGTTCTCATATCTGTTCTAGCTTACAGGAAAAAAGATGAATGGCTAAAGACGCGTGTCGACCAAACACAGAGGACTATGAACATCAAAATCAAGTTTTTATGGCTTTTTGGTTTCGGTGTGATGTTTTCTACAGCAACGGCAATGGCCATTAACATTGAATGTTTACAAAAGGCTCCATCGGCGTCTTACACTTTGACCTTCGCTGTGGCACATTTCGTCTATATTGTCTTTTGTTGCGTTCAAATTGGTTTTATTACCTATTTCAAGGATTACAAGTTAGGGAGCACTGTCAGAATCAATTATGGCATTCTTTTACTTTTGCTCACTAACCTCATAATGTGGTTTCAATCAATAGTTGGAGATGGAAACGGATACTTCGCGAAACCGAATATTTCAATAAACACTGGCGCATCGAAAGAGGAGATCTGTTTTTGGAACTCAACTATTCAAGGATTTAGAGAAATGTTGAAACCATATCTAAATCCTGTCAATATAGAATTTTTCTTTAATGGTGCAGGATTCATTCTTTCGATGTGGGCACCATTCAAGGGTGACGGAAAGACAGAAAACTGTCTACATGACTTTCCTGAAGCCGATGAACGGTCACCTTTACTTTGTCGTACGGCATCTAGTAATGAAAACACCACTTCACATAGGAACCATCCTGCGTCATATTTCTTTGCTCTAACTTATGGCATTGCAATAAACGCGTCCTTAGTGACAATTATTATTTTAAAACATTTTGTAGATTTTGATGACGATTCAATGGAATACTCGTTGGACATGATGCAGCTTTTGTACCGAGTATCTATGATGTGTATGACTTTTTATATTTTTCATTTCTTTTGTAAGAATGGAGAGAGGAGGAAAGAATTTAAGAAACTATCTGCTTCGGAATGCATTTTGATTTTCGCCTACACTGGAATTGCTGCATGGAGCACTTTTGCTTTCGTAGCAGGAATATACACGAATCCAATCGACAAACGTTTATTTATGTTTGATCAGGTTATTACTCTAGTAGCTAGCTTTTTTCAAACAATCATTGTCATAAAGTCTTCAAGGCTTTACATACGCAGACGACAGTCAGTGGGATATGTTTGCTTCCTTCTAGCAATCAGCAATTTTGTGTTGTGGTGCTCAGAAAGTTTTGTGTTTGTTGTAGTTAACCCTAGAGCATTGGATAACGACACTTTCTTCGATGATAAAACATGGAGTTACTTGATACATTTTCTCTTACCTGTTATAATATTTTATCGGTTCAACTCTTTTGTTGATCTATTTGCAATCGGGAGTAGATTAGTTTATGGCGAAGAAAACGAAGACGAGTGAAAAGCATTGGTATAATCCTAGACGAATCTATCATTGTCAGAGTATGTAAAATCATTCCGATTTTAAGTTTAGCATCAATTAATTTAAACTTGTTGTTGAATTAGTATCTTGTAAAATGACTTGTAAATTTAGTATAACACAGACAAAACCATTTGTTTGATAAACAGTTATTCATATAGACTTTACAATAAAACATTTACACCGCATTATTGTTTTGTTATTCGTTATTGATTATCCATCCATTAATAATATTTGTATAAGTCATTGAAAATAAATCAATTTTTATCAGTTTGTATGCATGGACAAGTATTACCCTTTTGTGTTAATGCTACATTAAGATACGAGTTGTGTATCAGTAAAAGATGGGGGAAACCTTTCAAAAAATAATATTTGGCACTGACACTATATTCAAATACTGACTGCAGTTCCCTTTATTGCAAGTATATAGAGCGATTGTTTGAATATTCAGTGTAGGTAGTCACGCGACCCGAGTGTTGACCACTTTATAGTTTGGCATAGGAATACATGAATAAGTACCCTTTCTATCTATTTGTTAGACAAGTCTTTTCTGAAATATCAACAGATGAAAGAATCAATAAAGGATAGAATATCACATATTTATTTCTTATTTATTTATTTATTTAATCTTAATTTAAACTACATAACCACAAAATAAACAAAAATCACAGAAAAAAATCAGAAAAAAGACTACGTTTGTAGACTGTAGTACACCATACAGACGCTACAGTATGGGGCGCCGTTTTATTTTTAAATACCAGTTAGTGGTAATTCTAAACAGCTTTTAGAAAATTTGAAGGCACACAATTTTTCTCGAATTCACAGTATCAAAACTTATGATTTCTCAACTTTTTACACTACTATTCCACATAAAAAATTAAAAGAAAGACTTTTTAGCATCACAGACAACTGCTTTTTCACTAAAGGTGGTACCCGAAAATTTAAATATCTAGTGATTGGCTATCAGGATACTTATTTCGTCAAACACCACTCTGATTCTATACATAAGTATACTGAAGTTGATATAAAAAACATGCTGGAATTTCTAATAGACAATATATTTGTAATGTTCGGAGACGTGGTCTTTCAACAAACTGTCGGCATTCCTATGGGAACCAATAGTGCTCCTTTATTGGCCGACCTGTTCCTTTATTCATACGAAGCAGACTTCATTCAGAAACTGCTGAATCAAAAGGAGAAAAAAGTTAGCGGTGTCCTTTAATTTGACATTTAGATATATCGACGACGTTTTGTCAATTAATAATGAAAATTTTCATACATATGTCAATGCGATATATCCCAGCGAACTAGAAATTAAAGATACAACAGAATCAAGTACACACGCTTCATACTTAGACATTTTACTTAATATAAACACAGACGGGAAATTAGCAACTAAGCTATACGATAAACGCGACGATTTCGGCTTTGCCATCGTAAATTTTCCACATATAAGTAGTAATATCCCTCAGTCACCTGCATATGGAGTTTATATTTCACAAATGATCCGATATGCCAGGGCGTGCACAACATATGAAGATTTCATATACAGAGGTAAACTACTCACTGACAAATTATTGACACAGGGATATCGAAAACCGCGTTTAATGTCAACGTTCCGCAAATTTTATGGTCGGTATAATAGTCTTGTTTGCGACTACTCTGTTTCACTAAGTGAAATGTTGAGTTGCCTTTTCGTTGGCGGTTGTTGAGACGTCTGTACCAATTGTGACGAGGATACACTCCTCACGTGTTTCATTGGACTTGACTGTGGACTCACGGCGGGTGTGACCGGTCGACATCGGATGTTTACTCCTCCATGGCACCTGATCCCACCTCTTGGTTTCCAGAGGTCCGTGTTTGTCCATTTTTACCGGATTTGTATATATGTCCTGGACATCCTATTGATTTATACTTTGGTATCTGAGATTTTTATATTAGTGATATCCCTCTTTTGAATAGGTCATATCACTTATTCAATATATCACCCATTGGAACACCGAATAAGTGATATCTCTTATTTGAAATAGTGATTTCACCTATTCGAAAGAGTGATATCACTTATACGAATAAGTGATATCACTTGTAAAATGAATAAGTGATATCACCTATTCGTATACGAGACATCACTCGTTCGAATAAGTGATATCACTCTTTCATATAGGAGATATTACTTTATACGTTTTTATAGGTATTATCGCCTATTTGAAAAAGTGATGTAACCTATTCAAATAGGTGATATCACTTTACAAATCAAATAAGTGATATCACTCATTCGAATAAGTGATATCACTTATTCAAATTTGGAAACATTAAAAACCTTATGCTCCCAATTTCTTCCATAAATGTAGATCTGCAGTAAATATAACTAGACCTATATCTACTACGGTATCGTGATAAAGGTGGAGCACTGCAGAATCGGAATCATCTCTTGTGTGTTGTAGAATTTGGATGGAGTTCAGCATTCAAAGCAGACAGACACGCCGAAACGATACCGCCGACTCCTGCCAAATTGAACTAGGGTCCGATTTCCGCACAAAATTGTTTTGAAAGTTGTTGAACTTAAAATACCCTAGCTATATAATTCTTTGGACCAAATGTAAGGAAACAAAAATAAATAAATAAATAAATAAATAAATAAATAAATAAATAAATAAATAAACAAATAATTCATAATGCCCAAGATGACACAAGTCATATGTTTGTTAGACCCAGGAATATATTTTATTTTTGTGTAGGGAACATTCATTGGCATTGATTCATAAGTGATCTCACCTATTCGAATAGGTGATATCACTTTACAAAACGAATAGGCGATATCACTTATTCGAGTAGGTGATATCATTCTTTTGAATAGGTGATATCTTTCATTCGAATAGGTGATATCACTCATTCGAATATGTGATATAATACATTCGTGTAAGTAAATTTTTAAAATACATATTAACTATTCGCATAAGTGATATCACCTATTCGAAAGAGTGATATCACTAATTGGTATTAAAAAGTAAAACGGCGCCATATACCACAGGCTTATATAGTAATATATTAACTGTGTGTCCCAGCAACTTTTCAATTTTGTTGTTGTTGTTGTTGTTGTTAATATTTCGTACAAATGCCGTCGGATGGGAGCATTAACTATACAGTCATTAAATGAAACCAGAGTTATAGGCTCTTACCCCCATACGTCGTTTCCGAGATCTATCCACAGACCACTTTCTGTCTTGTGAATTTCATCATCACGTGACAGAATTTAAAGCATATTTTGGACCAAATGGCGGACCATCCTACAGTAGGCTTCGTATCAGCTGATAAATGATAAGATCAGATTGATACATAAAGTCCTACAATAAAGATTTTAATTTACAAACATTCTCCTATATCTTAGAGTTGTTGGCTAGGTGTATACTCCTGATTTGACGCAAAGTTTACATCGGAATATTATTTTTCTCTCTGGAATCCGATTTACAACATGGCATCACATATCAGCACTTTTTTTAAAATTTATATCTATTTCCTCTACCCTCCATGGTTAAGTCGTATTCACTGCAACCAAAGTGCCCTAAATTTTCTCAAAGTCACATGATCATTGCGTTGTAATTTCTGAACCCTTCCGGATCTCGAAAACGACGTATTGATTACATTTCAACATACAATTAATCTTAAATAATTGCGAATTGCTAAACTCAATTCATTATCTTTCTTTGAAAGTTTACAAACAGCGTCCTTGTGCGCAAGTCAAAAGAGAAGTCAATTCACGCGCTGGGGTGTTTCACCAGTATTTTTAATTCATTATCTATTGTGACTTACTAGTGATGAGATGTATACAGCCCGATAAAAAAAGAACGTTCCAATGAAAACCACGCTGCCATTTCCGCTAACCAAGGTCAGGAAATCAAAACAGGTTTAACTAGGAACTTGAGTTTAGAATGGCCTCATTCATATTTGAATGCAGAATTGATTACAACTTTCAAACACACTGTAGGTCATGTTATGGCCAGAACCAAATAACACAGAAATGAAAGTTCGATTCGAAGTTACATTGTAACCTGTCTTTTGAACAGTTAAAAGAAATTTAGCTTTAGTGCAACTTTGTCAAGTATCTCTTATAAACAGGTCGGCTAGTTTGCTTTCACCGAATATTCCTGTCAGGAACAATTCGTCAAGTGAAATCAGCTCCATCTCGCATTTCATCTCCAATCCTTGCTAATTCTGAGGCCAGTCTTGTTTTCTCACAACCTGCAATGTCAATGCCAAGCATATGTAGTGCTTATAGGTTTCTCAATAATGAAGTTACTGGATACTCTATATAATTAACGCGTTCATTATAAATGATCAGCTGATAAATACTGCATTGACTTACATAACACATGGATCTATTATAGGCCTATGCGAGTTTTCCATAACGAAGGTGTCGATAATTTACTTTCAAACAAACCAATAAAATGGTTATTTCACAACATAATCTGCATTGGTCTTCTTTCATGTGATTGGATGGATTTGCCACTAGGTTATATGTTGAAGTACTTAAGTAAGTTACGAAACAGTCATCACGATATTTCTCAGCTGATTGATAAAAAATTGTCAAATAAAATGGCTACTTTCAGTTGGCATGAACGAATATTCGCTGTCTCTCTTCTCTTAAGTCACATTCAAACTCTCTATGGTATATTCAATTAATAAAATATCAGAATCCAAACGGAAATTCGTTATCAAACAGGGTGGTCGACCTCGCATCGGGGCAGTCATTGGCATTTTAATTCTCTTCTGAGAATATCAATAACCACGAACCAAATCTGAGAATAAGTATTCAAAATTTTCCATTTCACTAGTTTCTTTCAAAATGATATGAAAAAGAGAAAATAAACCGTAATTCCATTTAGCATATCCGGACAGAATAGGGAACTACTTATCGTCTCACACAGCTGTTCAGCTGTTACGTCATATGAAAAACTCCCCCGTAAGGTCAATTATATAGAAGGAATTTTGTATCCAGCTGACTACAGTTTCACAGAAAATGTTAAGATATATCAGTATAAGAATTGTGTTTCATATTTTGAAAAACATGAAATATGCATGCAATGACCCATGGAAAAAAATCACTATGCAGCTCTTCGTGAAAATATTTTTACATATGTTATATGTGCTTGTAACACATGAATAAGAGGATACCACTTTTTTGTAGATTGTCAAAATAATATCATACCTTTAATTCGAGTTAACCTGATTTATTTCGTTATAATCGCGGGATTGCAGTCTTTGTCCGTCAATCCAGTTAAGGTTTTGTAATTGATCACCATAAACTTATTTATGGCAAGGGAGATTTTATTGATTTATGAATATCATCATCATCATCATCAACATCATTAGCATCGTTATCCTCGTCCTCCTCCTCCTCCTCCTCCTCATCATCATCATCATCATCGTCATCATCATCATTGTAGTCGTCGTCCTTCTCCTCCTCGTCATCATCATCGTCGTCGACGACGTGGTCATTATCGTCATCGTCATATTACCATTAAATCATTATCATCATTATTATTTTATTGTCATCACTATTATTATTATACTTATTATCATTATCACCAGTATATCTATTATAATTATCATTATTAGATATGGTGTTGTTATTGTTTTCGTCGTCGTCGTTGTTGTTACCAAGGTATGAACATGAATGTTTCATTGCTTGATTTAAGAAAAAAAATAAACATCGTTACCCTTTAAAATGACAATTTACAGAAAAGAAAGCAGAATGTAGTTGAAGTTATTGAACCCTGTTACATTGAAATTCCGCTTGATTTGAAATGATATTGATTCACCAATCAAATAACTTGGTCACCACTATAACCAGGTTATTTCTGTCTATTTGTAAGAAAATATCACTACCTTTCGAACTGAAAGAATGACTATATATGTATAGCTAGTGAGTATTGGATTATTTATATATATATATATATATATATATATATATATATATATATATATATATTATATATATATATATATATATATATATATATATATATATATATATATATATATATATATATATATATGCTATGGTATATGGCCAATATTCACCAGAAAAAAAAACAAAAACGCGAAATCCAGTCGAACGTCGCCTTTTCTCCTTCCGGAATGCCATGCTTATACTAAACTTAAATCGAAAGAAGTTCACCAGTACTAGTCAAGGCGACAGGTAAGTTTTGGAAGGCGAAAAAGCGACGTTCCGTGGGTGTTTGCGCTCATTTTACCAGGCGAAAAGGCGACGTTCGGCAGGTTTTCGCGCTGTAATTAAGGGGAAAAGGCAACGTTCGACGGGTTTTCGCGTTTATTTTACCAGGCGAAAAGGCGACGTTCGACGGTTTCTCGAGTTTTAAACACAGCGAAAAGGCGATGTTTGGCGGGTTTTTGCGTTTATTGTATACGGCAAAAAGTCGACATTCGATTGGTTTTCGCTTGGACATAATATGTTATAATGCGAAAAGACAAAAAAGGGAAAAGGCGATATTTTTGCAAATTTATAACGACGCCTTTTCGTGTTAATTTAGTCGCATTTTCGAGATGATTAAAGGTGGGTTAAAAACAACACAAATAGGCGAAATGAGCCACCATAGAAATGATGAATAAAAGAGGTTATTATCATAGACATTTATTTTAGTAAACAACTTTGAAGATTTCATACTATTGTTTTGCAATACTATTGATTCAACAAATTTATATACAATTTACAAGACCTATCTGATCACTGGAAACACAGATTACGTCATCATGTGTAAGTAATTCAACTCAAGACAAATTAATCAGTAGCAGTTTTCTTATATTTGCAAAATAAACCATATAGGTCCATAGAGACATGAAAACGGTAAAATATTAAGACCGGAAATAAGATATATTTGACATCCTCCCATTTCCGCTTACCAAAATAAAGTTCCTCTACTTGCATTGTGACTTGGTATTGTACATCAATGAAACTATCAAGAAACCAGAAGACAATATTACTTATTGCCAGTAACAAGAACAAGTGTTCTGTCACACAGAAATTACTGGAACGCCTTATTAGATAGTTGCGTTCCGAATGTAGAATAAGAATCGTCTGGAGATATGTTCCAATTATATCAATACAGTTGTCCGCCAATACCATATATCCCTCGAATGAACGTGTTTGAATTCCCGCTATTACACCGAAGGAACAAATAGCAACTGTTCCAGACGTAGAAAAAATTAAAATGTATTCATTCGCAGAAAGTTTCTTTGGTGTATTTTCTTGGCGTCCATTTCTCGACAGGTGTCGAAATATTATCAAAATGATGATTAACATTGTCATTTTGTAAATAGTAACCATGACTTCCCAAGTATTGAACATACTGCTGTTCTTACCGTAAACAAAATTGAGAACACAATTAGTCACAAGAAGAGGAAGGTTCAACACTACACCGAATACTATCGCCACGAAAAAAGATGTTGGATGTTGCTGCGACGATACCGGAAATCGTCTGCTTTGTGTATGCTGGTATTGTATTGTGCCATGTGATGATGACATATTTGACGCCAGTAAGGGACTTCTTTCATCTGTTAATTCTGATGTTATTTCTGAAACATTGTTAGTATTGACCGTCGGTGTCTTCTCATTCTTTATAGAAGGCCACATGCCGAGGATAAAACCTGTCGCTAGAAGAAAAAATTCTATCCTAACCGGACTGATAAAAGGTTCAAGGTATTCCAAAAATTCAAATATTTTAGACTCCCAAAAGCACTTGTGTGTTACATTGACTGCAATGAAATCGGCTGTAGAGTTATGGCTTTTGTTCATCTCTTCCACGACAGTGTGGAACCAAAGTGAAAGATTTGTCAGAAGAACTATTAAGATGCCATAGTTTATTCTAATACAACCGTTGAAACTGTAATGTTTGAAGTAGCTTATGAAACCCATTTCCAAGCAGAAATAAAGTATTGATGCTATGTTGCTTAAAATGCTTAGTATCCAGAATGTTTTACTTGTAGCATCCCTGAGGCATTCAATGTTTATTGCCATATAAAGAGTCGTTTGTAATATGCATCCGAAACCGAACAGCCATAAAAACATGATTTTCATTTTCGAAGATCCCACAATTTGGATGGTACTTGGATCAAACCATTCGGATCGTTTCCGATAAGCAAGAATAGATATTAAAATAACCGATAATAGGGCCAATAAAATTAACGATATCATCAGCACCCATATGATCGTTTCCGGTTTTGGGTCAGGAGACCGTTTTCCTCCGTATATACCGATCACAACAAAATTGACCGCCGTTAAACAGGCAATCGTCACCATTGATGCTAGACTTCCATCAGTAACACGTGGATTATTTCTGTGTATTGCACTTCCGGCTGTAAACGGTACAATTATTACAGACCGAAATACGGCTTTGGAAAAGTCAAAAACGAGATCCATTTTCCTGAAAATAAAACAGATATAATTAGAATTATTGTCCCATTACTTCTGTCAAACTATATCGTACTAACACAGTGAGATAATTGTCTAAACTGTAGTTATCATTTACACAATAGAATTGCGTGCAAAATGTAGAATTACCAATCAATGATAGAAACTTCAAGTCCATTAGACTATAACAAATTAGATATACAAATGGTCTCAACATGAACAACCATTACGTATCCAAAACGTGATGGGGTCCAGGTGTTCTGAAGGAATCAGTGCCCCTGTTAGCATGCCACATCCTTAGCAAATGAGAGAAAACTCTTAAAAGCAAATGAATCAGGTAATTAAAAATGAAGCAAAAATTTGAGAGTAATACAAAATGAAGCGTATATACAACCCTAAGAAAAACTTAACCCCCAAATTTACCATTGATTTTATTCAAAATGACGCAAAATGTTCTCAATACTCATGATCAGTACTCAGGGTCAGAGGTCATCCAATATTCTCTATATTCAGGATCAATACTCAAGGTCAGTGATCTCCAAATCTTCTCAATACTCAACATCAGTAATCATGGTCAGAAGTCGCAAAATATCAATACTCAACATCAGTACTACGGATCAGAGGTCGCCAAATCTTTTTAATACTCCGGATCAGTACTGAGAATCAGAGGTCAACAAATGTTATCAATGATCAACATCAGTACCCAGGATCAGAGGTTGTCAATTGTTCTCAATACCCATGATCAGTATTGAGGGCCAGATGTCGCCAAATGTTCTCAATACTCAACATCAGTACTCAGGGTCAGAGGTCGCCTAATCTTCTCAATACTCATGATCAGTACTCAGGGTAGGAGGTCATCCAATTTTCACAATACTATGGAACAATACTCAGGGTCAGTGGGCGACAAATCTTAACAATACTCAGAAACAATACTCGGGGTCGGAGGTCGCCTAATCTTCACAATACTCAGGGTCAGTGGGCCACAAATCATCACAATACTCAGGAACAATACTCAGGGCAGGGGTCGCCTAATCTTCACAATACTCAGGGTCAGTGGCCGACAAATCAGGAACAATACTCAGGGTCAATTGACGACAAATCTTCACAATACTCAGGGTCAGTGGGCAACACATCTTCACAATATTTAGATACAATACTCAGGGTCAGAGGTCGCCTAATCTTCATAATACTCAGGGTCAGTGACCGACAAATCAGGAACAATACTCAGGGTCAGAGGTCGCCTAATCTTCACAATACTCAGGGTCAGTGGCCGACAAATCTTCACAATACTCGGGGTCAGTGGCCGACAAATCTTCACAATACTCAGGAACAATACTCAGGGTCAGAGGTCGCCTAATCTTCACAATACTCAGGGTCAGTGGCCGACAAATCAGGAACAATACTCAGGGTCAGTGGCCGACAAATCAGGAATAAACTGCATGTTTCTTTATTTCATATTCTTTCTATTCATATTCCTATACTATTTCTCCGTCACCAACAAACTGTACTCTCGCCTTCTCTGCTTACCCCTATCGCAAAGCCATATGGATATTTTGTGTTTACACACGTATTTATTATTTTTCTTCATTTGTGAAAAAAACTTCATTTTTTAAATTAAGTAAGGGAGGATGTATTGCTATCAAGTGTATTTATGTTAATCTTAACTTTCCTGTTCAATCTCACATTCTTTTGAATATGGGAACTTAAAAACGTTTAAGATTGCATCTGTAAAAGAAACGATGTCTTGAATTATTAAAAGATAAAATTTAAGATATTGTGTGTTTTCAAGATACACATTTTATTACTAATATAGAACCATAGATTGAAGCACAGTGGGGATATATATGTATATTTAATTCTTTCAAATCTTATTCAAGAGATGTTGCTATTATGTTTAACTGTGACTTTTAAAGAAAAAAAGATGATAATGGAAATTTACTTGCACTTGATCCGAGTATAAACGACATTAGGTTAACCCCAATAAATATATATGGTCCTAATACAGATTGCCCTAATTTCTATGATGATGTGGAGATGTGGAAGAAATAATTTTAGAATTCAATAATACCTTTTACACACTTTGTGGTGATTTTAATTTAGCTTTAAACCAAGATTTAGAAAATTATAATTATGTTTATATTAACACCCAAGGGCTAGAAATAAATTATTGCATGTAATAGAAATGTTTGATTTAGTAGACTACTATAGAACACTAAACCCAGATAAAAGACATTTACATGGCATAAAAATCCTAGAAAACATGGAGGACTAGATTATTTCCTAACTGCAGAAAATCTAAGTCATTTAATAGAAAGCATAGACATAAAAGCAGGATACAAATCAGACCATTCCTACATTGTATTAGAACTTAGATATATAAGTTTTTGTAAAAGGAAAAGATTTATGGAAATTCAACAATCCTCTTCTTAATGCTAAATACTATATAGAAAGAGTAAAAAAACAATATTAGAGGTTTAAAAAATATGCTAATATCTTATATACTCAACATATGATATAATCCATTCCAAATGATATTATTGATTGTTATTGATTGTACTTTTTTGGAAGTTGTATTAATGGAAATAAGAGGTATCTCTATTTCACATACTAATTTTAAAAGAAATGGAGAGGGATAAAACAAAGAAAAATCTTTGCCAGGAAATTAATAGCCTAGAAAGTAATTGTGATAATAATAGGTAAAATATTTACTCAGAAATTTTAAAACAATGAGAAAATTAAAAGGTCAAATGATAAAATCTAGAGCAAGGTGGGTAGAAGAGTGGGAAAAACCAACAAAGTATTTTTCTAATTTGGAATCACGTAATTATATAAACATGATAATACATAAGTTAGAAGTAGACGTGAAATGTGCATATAGAAAACAAAATGAAATTTTATAGGCTAAATATTTTTATGAAAATCTGTACTCAAGTAAAGAAGAACTTATTAAATTTGATTTAGATGAAACTTTTGAAATCCCCAAACTTGACTGCAATATTGCTAATAGTTTAGGAAAGAAATTTTCAATTAAAGTGGTATCCGAGGTTCTTACAGAAATGAAAAATAACAAATTACCAGGAAGTTATGGCTTTACCACATAATTTTAAAAAAAATTCTGGGGAATTTAAAACATTTTATAATAAGGCCAATAAATTGTATTTAAGAAACAACTCCTTCCAATCATTCAGCGATTGGGTATCATAAATTGTATTCCTATTTTTATAAAGGAATGGTACCAGAAAGACGTTCAGGTGATAGGTGACTGTTTTGAATTTTTTTTACCAAACAACACTTTCAATTAAAATCTGATTTACATTAAATAAATTTTTTTTACTGGAATACAAAGTATAATATTAAATATTTGAAATCCCTTAATATTGGTGTAGTGGATTGTAAAGCTGTAAAAAAATTGTACAATTTATTAAATTTAAAAGAGAATACCCACAGCAATTATTAAATGGAATTCCATAGAAAATTTCAATTTGAATGTTTAAGAGGTCTTTGAAACCTGCTTCAAAACAACAGCTGACTCTTCATAACAAAGGCTTTTGTTGAGTATACTCCATAGAATTTTGCCTGTAGGCAGTTAATTGAAAATAAAAAATAAAAAGTTATATGTGAATTTTGTGATAAAGATGTAGAGAGTATAGAACATGTCCTTTTCAATTGTACAACTATATTCAGACTATGGAGAAAATTATCGGTAAGAATATGTATATGTGCATATATATATATATATATATATATATATATATATATATATATATATATATATATATATATATATATATATATATATATATATATATATAAATATATATATATATATATATATATGGACAAACACGGACCTCTGGAAACCAAGAGGTTGGATCAGGTGCCATGGGGGAGTAAGCATCCCCTGTCGACAGGTCACACCCGCCTTGAGTCCACAGTCAAGTCCAATGAAATACGTGAGGAGTGTATCATCGTCACAATTGGTACAGACGTCTCAACAACCGCCAACGAAAAGGCAACTCAAAAATTCACTTAGTGAAACAGAGTAATTTCCTTTGTCTCTCTTCTTTTTTCCCTTTACACCCTTTCTCTTATTTTCCTTCGCTTTGACTATTTATCACTATTCTGCGTTACCTTTCTTCTGTCTGCTGTCCAGGAAAAATTCTGCATTTAATATGCTCAATGGCATTGTTTTTGTTTTTAATATAAAATACTAAATAGATGTAAAATATTTCAAAATTGAATTTCAAAATAATTGTACATATATATTTTTATCTAATTAATTATACAATAACTATGTGCTATATTTATTCTATTACTAACAGTTGCTGCAGTTGTACGAAACATTGTGATCAGTCTTTATCCAGGGCCCCAACCCTGGTAGACTGAAATATTAATACACTTGGGCAATAAACTTTCCCCCCAAAAAGGATCAGTACTCAGTGTAAGATGTCGACAAATGTTTTCAATATTCACGATCAGTACTTAGGGTCAGAGATCACCAAATCTTTTCAATACTCAACTTTTGTACTCGACGTCAGAGATCGCCAAATGTTCTCAATACTAAACATCAGTACTCAGGGTCAGTGGTCGCCAAATCTTTTCAATACTCAACTTTTGTACTCGACGTCAGAGATCGCCAAATGTTCTCAATACTAAACATCAGTACTCAGGGTCAGAGGTCGCCAAATCTTTTCAATACTCAACTTTTGTACTCGACGTCAGAGATCGCCAAATGTTCTCAATACTAAACATCAGTACTCAGGGTCAGAGGTCGCCAAATTTTCTTAACATTCAAGCCCAAAGACATAAACAAATGTATGTTAAGTATAGCAAGTACCGGAAGTCAGAAAATTTAGTCACTACTCATGCTTATTAAAACGTACCTGTGTATTATGCTACAGAGGGACTGTACAAATAACACAATAAAACAGGTTTTACATACATTAAAATCTTGTAACTGACATGTAAACATAACATAACCAACTGTGGGGTATCCACTCTACCTGTGGTTTTCACCTGTATAACTTTGACGTACCAAAGAGCCAATATATTATCTATTATACTTTCTTATTGACCTATGCTCTTATACAACAACGTCTTATTTTACTAGGTTGACTATGGAAATAAAAATTCCCCCTGGAATTCCGAAACTTGCTTCAATAACCGATCAATATTCTATTCACTATGTGCAATATATATATATATATATATATATATATATATATATATATATATATATATATATATATATATATATATATATAATAGTTGATCGCACAGGCACTATTGTTAGCTACTTTCTCATTTATAAATGATAATTGATATTTCCATTATTTCCATTGTCTTGCTTGAGTTAACCCGCCACTTTTGTATTATTAAAATAAAGTGTTTGCATTCCCGAATAGACTGAATTCATTTATCATAAATCATTCAACTTTCATGTATATGTATTTTAAAGAGGTACATTAGATATACTAAGGGAATTTCAGAACTACCTCAGAATTACCGTTTTGATATTCTGTATAAACTTGACAAAATCGAACAAATTTTAATCCATCACTGCCCCGACAAACGCAATTGTGTTGAGCATATTCCAAATATTTTGGTCAGTAAAGTTCTAACAGTTTTACCAAAATTTTATGTTTTGATTTTGATATCTGAACAATATAAATAACTATGACTTTTATATGAAAATCCGAATTTTAATCTAAAACTTTTACTGAGAGAAAAAGAGAGGTGGGTGAGACATACATTTCCTTGTTATATAATAACCTGCACGTCTTGAATCAAGGTGCGAACAATGTAAAAAAGTTCCAGGATAGTTGTAGCAAACATTTATATTTAAATTTGATCTATAGCAATGTAAATAACTATGAAATTTATGTGATTTAGTTAAATTGTATTGTACAAATTATATTGAGAAAAAGACATAAAATTCCACATTATATAATCACCTGTTCATTTTGAATCAAGGTGTCAACACTGTAACAAAGAGGGAACGTATTTAAGATATATTACGAACCCGTGTAAAGCTATATATTAATTAAAGATTATCAAGATTATCTTAACAAAGTTTTAAAACACTTTTATCTCTTATTTACGGATAAATATGATGTAAGAGTAAACAAATACTTACCTTGCATATGTGCGTAGAGAATCTCATTAAATATTGTTCCCTTGTCTCGGTATCACAAGTTGACCCGAGGTATAAGTGTTGTAGACAGAGGAACGATGCGGAAGTAGATACACAAACATCTGATGCCACTTAAATACTACGAACGACTAAGTGGAAATCTAAAACAGAATTTTATCATAGTATTGACACATGCTGTGTGTATATGTGTTATAACTGTAAATATGTTTCTTGGTGTTCTATTAGAGAGAAAGAGGGAGACACGGAGATGGAGAGTGTATAGATTCAAATTACAATTGGTTTCTCATTACCATTAAACGATCTACACGAGTTACTTTATTTCCGCCCTGTACAATACAATATTTTTAGAAAATTGTTTCTGAATGTAAATCAAATCAACTATACAATATGTTTCTGGCATATAAGCATTTAATAGATACCATTGTTTTGAGTAAACGATTCCTTTTCCATGAGTTATGGTACTCTATTTAGTTATTTACACAGTTCAATCATTTTATCGAGCACAGTAATATGATTTTAATCGTCAAATCTAGAAGAATACAGTTATCTATATGTGTTGTGACTAGGGCTTTCTAACTTGACGATGCTTTCACAGCAAGTGTGTGATCGGTCGACTCCTCCGTGACACCTGATCCCTCCTCTGTATTTTCCAGAGGTCCGTTTTCGTCTTAAGTTTACAAACTTTGTATACCGTCTCTTAGACCTCTGACTGTTAATCATGGTGTCTGTGTATTGTAGTATTACAGGTCATTTTGTGAAAGTCAGGGCATTATAATGAATTCATGCAATGATACATAGAAATAGTCAAATTAAATAGATGAATTGTATATTTTTGATTACCAAACATCATGTAGTCATGCTGCAGCTAACGACACTAACATATATAAAGTCACACAATCAGAGCTGCTTAATTAGATTACAAACATATCCTACTGGGTGTTATTCTATAGAGATATAAGAAAACTCGCAGATACCAAAGTATAAATCTTTAGGATGTCCAGGATAAAGGTATAAGTCTGGTACCAAATAGACAAACACGGACCTCTGGAAAACAAGAAGTTGGATCGAGTGCCATGGAGAAGTAAGCATCCCCTGTCGACCGATAACACCCGCCTTGCGTCCACAGTCAGGTAAAAATGAAATACGTGAGGAACGAATTCTCGTCACAATTGGTACAGGCCTCTCAACAAACAGCTACCGAACAGGTAACTCAACATTTCACCCAGTGAAACAGAGTAATCGCAAACAAGAATATTATACCGACCGTAAGGTTTGCGGAACATTGACATCAAATGTGACTTTCGATATCTCTGTGTCAATAATTTGTCAGTGAGAAGTTTACCTTTGCATATGAAATGTTCATATGTTGAACACGCCCTGGCATATCTGATCATTTGTGAAATGTAAACTCCATATGCGGGTGATTGTGGGATATTACTTCTTATATGGGGTATTGTAAAGTTAGGTATCCTATATAAATATGGTAGCTCAAAATCAGTATTGGTTGTAGATACATCAAAAGAATGTAATACGGACACGTGATTTTGAAAGATCTGGTCCTTTGAACACGAACCACCTGTCTATATAGGATTACCAGAATTCGTTATAACCTTAGTTCTTTTTATAAACAATTAGGTAATATGCTTTACAAATAAAAAAGTTTATTATTTGAGGCTTTGTCAGCCGGTGCCAGTACATATTGGTCATGTAATCTATCCAGCTCGTTTACCATTTCTGGATTACTAAATACAGATTGATAACGTGTTTTCATGGTTTTTTTAAGGTTCCGAATACGATATTTTATTAACCATCATATAGCTTTTAGCCGTTCAGAGAAAGTGTCTAGTTCCATGTCTTCATGTTTGGCCCATCATCTGGCATAATGTTATAACTAAACTGAAATTCTGTCTCTATTAAAGGAATGTGCTTTGCGGTATTTTGGACCCCTTTAAATAAGATTTTTAATGTTTTAATTTTCAAAAATAGAGACGTCACCGGTGATGACATGCTCGATAGGGAGATGATGCACATGAACACGTGACAATGTAGAAGATGGTTGATGTCTAGGCACTGCAAAACCCGTTTTTTGTTATTGAATAGCTAGGATGCGATGATAGGTGTTATAACCCTATGGTGGTCTTCAATTTAAAATATGGCGGGACAGATAATTGAAATTTTTGTGATTTAGAACATTGCTAATGTTTAAAGCATTTATACCATTATTTGTAAATTACATGCAGAAAAGTTCTTTTTAAAAATACTGAAATAAGACACATAATTTTTATTTATATGGCCTGAAATGATAAGACTATTTATAGAATAGTAAGTGGAGAGTCGAGTAATACTTCCTTGATATGCATTATAGAGTGTTAAATTCATTTTGTCCTGCTTTATCTAACTACGACAATGGTGAGATTTAATGTCAGCTGATAAATAGTTACAACTAGGAAGAAATTGGGACATAAAATACATCCGTTTAACAAAAGACAAGGACACATTTCCGAACAGTTTTTGTTATTCAACAAAACAACTTTGTAATGTTTTGAACAGCAAAGGGGCACATGCGCGGAAGTAAAATAAATGAGAATTCTGAAGTATGATTAATTTAAAATTGTACACATACATTTATATTATTTAATTGTAAATGTGTATATAGATCTATATACTAAAGTAGTTGTAATGTTTGTGATAATTCATTTGACATACGGCAATGTATATAAACCAAATCTAAATGCTTATTTATGCCAAGTAATGTTTCGTGTTTATGCTTCAGTTTACCTTAATTGACCTATCTAACGAAATACGTCATTGAAAATTGATACTTAAATTTTGCAGGTTTTACTCTACCTAACAAAGTGGTTCAAATGACGACATTGAAGAAGAAGTTGTCAAATTCTAGAATAATTGTTGTGTTTTGGAACAGTCCGTATCTGTTTTAAAAGTACCATGCATGATTCGGTACGAGAATCGAACGCAGTACTTCCCACTTGCTTGACCGATCCCCTGTACCCGAATTCATCAAATTTATTCAGTACTCAAATTCAACTTCATATTTGTTTGTGAAACTCTTGGACTTGACTGAATAAGAAAATATTATTTTTTCACCATTGACATATAAAATTGTGCACCACACGTATGATGTTTCTGTGAAAAATATAATAAATACGTCAAGTAAGATATTCAAAAGGATGAGATAAGCATGATTTATCGAAATAAATGCAGTTATACACAGAATATCAAAGAGATATAATAAATGCTACATAACTACACAAATTCTTGTTGGTAAGATCGTATACACGTGGACACTCCTACAACATGCTTGATAAAATCATACACAAGCAGACGACAGGAACAGTCAGGGAATTCTTTGTGTTTACCAAATGTTTGGTACAATAATCTGTTTATTTTACTTTTATTGACTGATTTTTCTTTCGCTAATTTGATTTCTACTACGATGAACGATACATCTGATTGACATATTGACCGTTCCCCTGTACCCAAATTCATCAAATTTAATCAGTACTCAAGTTCAACTGTATATTTGTTTGTGAAACTCTTGGACTTGACTGAATAAAAAACATATTTTATATATACGACATTGAATATATAATGGTCTGGCATTCTTTTGATTACCTATTTTCTTTAAATTGTAATTTAAACATGTAACTTTCATTTAACCCATGACTGTTTTACATCTTTGAAAAAAGACATGCATATATACAAATACGACAACACAGCGATGTGATAAATATTGAAAGTGTTTTATTTAACACTAAGAGAGTTACATGTATTAAAATTCCTGTACTGGATTACATTTTCACAGGAGCAAGAAGTAGTAATATATATATATATATATATATATATATATATATATATATATATATATATATATATATATATATATATATATATATATATATATATATATATATATATATATATATATATATGAAGAAGGTTAGACATCATCATCAACAAAAACACAATTATTGGAATAAGGGTTTGCACAGAATTTTTTTCCATGAGCCATTGCATGTATATTCCATATTTTTCAAAAAATGAAAAACAATCCTTAATTGACTCCATACGTAGACTGACATGCGACGATACGACACACCTGCTAAGAATTAGGGACATGTGTATCATTAACACAACGTTATACGGTTATAATCTGTTATTCAGATGAAATTCGACAATTTCTTTGCAAATCATGTTCCACAGTGGTGAAATCCGTTGATTTAAATTACATCACGATTAAGAATTTCCACTCTAATCAACTGATGCAAGGTAACCAGACAGATGTTAAAAATAAATTATTATTTTTCTACAAGCTTTGTGATTTAGATGAATATTTATGTCTTTCTATACAAGAAATATTGGTTATAAAATTCTATAGAAATATTAAAACGATAAAATAAGTGAAGCGGTAAAATTATCACTTTCCGAATCCACATTACATTATCACTCAAATAATAGTCCACAAAGAATGTCCTCTTCCAATGCCCAGAATTCCAAACCCAACACAAGATATTACCAATAGTGAGTAATAGGTATATGTGATGGATCGAGCAGAATCCCTTGTAGGATGAAGATATTGTTTGTCGTGAAGCCAGCAATAGAAGGATTGTTTGATTAAAATCTGTTAGTAAATTCACAATGCCATGGACAGCAGTAAATATACCGGGAATAGAATCTAACTGTAGCCCGAAAAGAATGCTAGGAAGAATAAGTGCAAAAGAACCTGCTGTTACAAATATTAAAATAAGTTCCGACATCTTAAGACTACTATATCCCAATTGTTGTTTTCCATGAACCGAATAAATATTAAAGCAGATATAAACCATACATAACCAGGTTGTCTTTTGTAATGTTTGAACAATATAATTTATCAAAAATACAGTATCATTATCCGGTAGAACAAATAGATGAAGAATCACACAAGCTAACATTGAAACATTAGTAATTAGTCCAACAGAAGCAGCTAAAATAGTTGACCCTGGGTTGTGTTCTTCGGTCAAACTTCGGACCTGAATGGAATTGTCGGCATCTGGTAATTCATTCTGGGAGTTTTGACTACTGGTCAATTGATAAGAATCTGTAGAAATCATGCCTTTTCTTAGAATTGAAAACCAAAACGTGAGTATGAAAAATATAGAAAGAAGACCATATTGCATCCTCATAGGAAACAAAACGGGTTCCAACTGCAAGGAGAAAAGAAAAATGGCTGAGTTCATATAACAGTTTGATGTTCCATTCTGTGTGTTGTTAATATGGATATCTCTAACTACTGACGCATCAGTTAAATCTGTCAGCAAAGATATCAACCACATCATTACATTTGTCAAGAGTATAAACATCAACCCATATGTTACAATTCGTGAACTTTCGAACACGACCCTCCGGAAATAAGATATGAAACTCACTTCTAAACATATAAACAAAATATAACATAACTGAAGAACGCAGTAAGTGATGAAGAAATGAGCCTCATTTTGATTTTTATCTATACAGTCAATGTTAATAGCCAGATCAAACGACGCCTTCAAAATACCAGCAGCTCCAAAAAACCAAAGGAATTTTAGTCTGATTTTTGAGGAGTGTTCGTCCTGAAATCTGTTTAATAAAACCCAGTTTCCCTGGGTTTTGTATGTAGTTATGAAAATCAAACCCATATATAAAATCCCAAGTAGATATAAGGTTATCATTCCGTAACACGTGACATAAAGAGCGATTCCATCCACGAATTGTTCAGAAACATCGATGGTACAAATGGCAATAATTATTGAGACTATACTTGAAGCTGTAACCAGTGATGATATGTTTGGGTCTATTGTACTTCCCTGTACTGTTGCATCTTCGGTCAGCATTGTAGAACCACGACTTTGCAGCGAATCCTTCAAAATATTTTCCATTTTGTATTATCCGTGAGTTAGACAGCTGAAAATTGCAACATACAAATTTAGTTATAGCTTTAAAAATTAATATCAGTCTGTGTGCGTGTGTGTGTGTGTGTGTGTACTAACCGACAAAGAAACTGTAGTTAAGTAATTTTATTTATAGATTTATTTACAAAATATTATGTTGCAATATGTATATCATTACTTAATATAATGCATTGTCTTTCAATTCAAAAATCAAATCACGGATTATGTCAATTATGGTTCATACTGAAAGTAAGGGGATACTAAAACGTTCCACACGTTTAATATGTATGGCCGGCATTTGCACCGATGCATTATTTACACCTGCGACGCAATGAACACATCAGGTTATGCAGAAATGGCTGGGCAATATTTAGCCATATGCTCAATAAAGAACGACGCAAAGTATCAGGGGTTGCCTCTTGACGTAGACGCCATTCCATTTCATTCCAAACATATTCTATAGGCGATATATCCGGTGATATTGCAGGCCAGGATAGCACATTCACGTTTTGCCACATTGCTTTGAGACATCCCAGATTCCGGCATCCCATTAGCACGAAAATGATTTTTTTGTAATCATGTAAGGCATTTCTCAATAAACATAGTTTACACAGCTTCTTTTTCTGCTAGTATATATACTAAATTAATATCTAAATTAATATCTTTCACAAAATAAAATGTTGAGTTACCTGTGTAATAGTTGTATCGTCTGTTCCGATTTTCTCTTGACAATGTTAACCCACTCTCAGTTTCTGTTCCGGATAGTCTATGGTTTAAAATATTAATCTTGAGATAGATTTTACAAAACATCTGTCTATTTGTTCTTATATTAAATAACAGATCTATTTGGTCATACGTCAACCATCAATTTGTTCTTCTACACAAAACCAGGTCAAAAAATCTGTTCCCGTCATGAATTTATAACGTGAATTTAAAAGTTTATTGAAATATCAAATCTTATCACAATATAGCCTTACTTTAAATTTCCTGTTCGAGCATAAATCAAAGTATGGAAAGTACATGAATAATTCATACTATACCTATCATCGTCATATCATCATATCATCATAATCGTGTCGTCGTTATTATTACTATTTTTATTATTATTGGTAGTAGTAATAGTAGTAGTAGTAATAGTAGTAGCAGTAGTTGTAGTAGTAGTAGTAGTAGTAGTAGTAGTAGTAGTAGTAGTAGAAGTAGCAGTATTTGTAGTAGTAGGAGCAGTAGTAGTAGTAGTAGTAGTAGTAGTAGTAGTAGTAGTAGCAGTAGTAGTACTAGTAGTAGAAGTGGTAGTAGTAGTAGAAGTAGTAGTAGCAGGAGTAGTAGTAGTAGTAGTAGTAGTAGTAGTAGTAGTAGTAGTAGTAGTAGTAGTAGTAGAAGTAGTAGTAGTAGTAGTAGTAGTAGTATTAGTAGTAGTGGTAGTAGTAGTAGTAGTAGTAGTAGTAGTAGTAGTAGTAGTAGTAGTAGTAGTAGTAGTAGTAGTAGTAGTAGTAGTAGTTAGTAGTTAGTAGTAGTAGTAGTAGTAGTAGTAGTAGTAGTAGTAGTAGTAGTAGTAGTAGTAGTAGTAGTAGTAGTAGTAGTAGTAGTAGTAATAGTAGCAGTAGTAGTAGTAGTTATAGAAGCAGTAGTAGTAGTAGTAGTAGTAGAAGTAGTAGTAGTAGTAGTAGTCGTCGTCGTCGTAGTAGTAGTAGTAATAGTAGTAGTAGTAGTAGTAGTAGTAGTAGTAGTAGTAGTAGTCGTCGTCGTCGTCGTCGTCGTAGTTGTAGTAGTAGTAGTAGTAGTAGTAGTAGTAGTAGTAGTAGTAGTAGTAGTAGTAGTAGTAGTAGTAATAATAATAGTAGTAGTATTAGTAGTAGTAGTAGTAGTAGAATGCAACAGTGTACAATAACAAATAAGAGCTATACACAGACACACAAAATCTAATATTCATATATATTTTGTGAAAATAAGGTCAGGTTCAGTGTGGTTTTCATATACAAATAGTAAGATTGAGTTATTCATTTGTAATTTAAAAAAGTGTCAAACCTGGGTTTTTAAAGCAATCTTCACAAAATATAAAAGAATGTAAAAATGTTTATGCCTGTTTATATTCCTTTTGCCTTATTGCTTATTAATGTAATAGTTAAAAGGGGGAACGAGGGAAACCCACACATCTAATTCCCCTTTAACCAATGTGAAACTAATAGACTAACCACAGGTTTAATTTAGCAATACATTGTGCAACTGTTTTGTCGCTATTTATCCAGCATTTCTGCACAATTAGACATAAAATGATATATACTGACTAGACTTAGTTTCCTTTCGAGTACGAGTAGCGTTAAAGATTTATGTAACTTAGAAAGATATTCAAATACTTAACGTACATACTTATATGTAGCGTATTTGAGCTTTAACTGTATAGCGGAAAAAACTGTGTATACTTAAAAGTTAAATAAAAACATAAAAAGTATTCTTTGATCGCTCTTTTTTCTTTAAGGTATAGTTTACTAAACGCGTGTTTGAGTACTCAATTTGTTAAATATCGCGTTCGATTCGCCTTGATGGCAACAGCACGCTTTTCTGGAGTTTCGAGCCTAAGCGACGCGTGGTTAGTAATCGATTAGAATTTCTTGCAATCATTGACAGTAGTTAATGTACTGAAACAGAAAAACATTGGTTTTTGGAATAAAATTTTGATTGAGAGATGACTCGTATGATTGAAAATTATCGTTTGCGTGCTATTGGGATGCCGGAAGCTGGGATGTCTAAAAGCAATGTTGCAAGACAGGAGGCATCATCGTTTCAAAAACAGAGATTGGGCGGAAGTTCTGTTTACGAACGAGTCGAGATATAATCTTATATAAAACAACAGATCTATTAGATCTTATGTATAGTAACATATCTATTAAATTCTATATATAACGGCGAATCTATTAGGTCTTATGTACAACAACAGATCTATTCGATCTTATGGACAACAACGGATCTATTAGATCTTATGGACAGCAACGGATCTATCTGATATTATGTACAAAGACGGATATATTAGATCTTATGTACAACAATGGATCTATTAGATATTATACAACAACGGATCTATTAGATCTTATGGACAACAACGGATATATCATATCTTATGTACAAAAACGGATATATTAGATATTATATACAACAACGGATCTATAAGTTCTTAAGTACAACGGGGATATTATACAACAACGGATCTATTAAATCTTATGTACAACAACGGATATATTAGATCTTATGTACAACAATGGATCCATTAGATATTATACAACAACGGGTCTATTAGATCTTATATACAAATATTATAAACATAATACCAAAGTTAAAGTGCTCAAGACGATCGTTTCTGTCAATTAGACTTCATCGGTAGAGCTCCAATTTTACAAAAAGGTTTTCTAAAGGAAAAGTGGTATAAGACAAGGTCAAAAAATTACATCTCAATGAATAGCCAAATCCGTCTAAGAGTAACGACTGTAAAAAGATGACTATCTTAGCTTTTGAAAAATGTAGAATTTAAATGGTGTTTTCAGTGCCAAAGATTACTTTAGTATAAGATTATCAGCTGGTACCTAACTATCAGGCTTATGTATATCCTCGGGGACTCAAATGGTCCACCAGCAGTGGCAACGACCTAGTGGTTATAAATATTAAAAACATAATACCAAAGCTTCTAGTATTTCCTTTCTTTTAGAAAAATGGATATATTTGTTATTATATATAATCTATATGATTATCTAAAGTAAACAAGAGGCCCAAGAATCCTTAAGTCGCTCACCTGGAAATTTGGTCAACATTACAGAAAACATAAAAAATGTGTAAAAGATAAAATCACTAAAAAACATGATAAACAGTAGGCTCATTGGACCTTAAAAATCAAATAAGTAAAATGTATTTTACTGATAATATACTGAAAAGCAACCAAAAGCATGGTGGTGATCACTGAACAATAGGGAAAAACAGCGCAAAACATGAAAATATCCATTTAAAAGGGGAAATAACTCCCATAAGGGTCAACCTGACAATTTAATTCCTGTTGACTTTCTCGTGGATCTTTGCGTACTAAACATTTTTGCTTCTTTCTCTTTCTATCTATTATTCTTTTCAAGATAATAGGACAAAACTGTCAAAAACATGAGAAATCCTCTAAAAGATGAAATAACTCCCTAAAGGGTAACATGGCAATTTCGGCCTTTTGACTTATAGATCTTTGTTTGCTCAACATTTTTGCTTCTTTCACTTTTACTCTACCTATTATACTTTTCAAGATAATGTCAAAAACATCCAAAAATATGAAAAATCAACTTAAAGGGGAAATAACTCCAATAAGAAGGGACCTGACAATTTCATCCCATTGACTTTTTTGTATATCTTTGTTTGCTGAACATTTTTGCTTCTTTCTTATTTTACTCTACCTATTATACTTTTTAAGATAATAGGACAAAACTGTCGAAAAAAACCATGAAAAATGTACTTAATAGGGAAATAACTCCTATAAGGCGTGACCTGACAATTTCGGCCCTTGACTTTTTTTGCAGATCTTTGCATGCTAAACAGTTTGGCTTCTTCCACTTTTACTCTACCTATTATACTTTTCAAGGTAAAAAAAATCAGCTTAAAAGGGGAAAAAGCTCCCATAAGGGGCAACCTGACAATTTCGGCCCTGTTTAAGTTTTTGTAGATCTCTGCGTGCTGAACATTTTTGCTTCTTTCACTTTTACTCTACCTATTATACTTTTCAAAGTAATAGGACAAAACTGTCAAAAACATGGAAAAAACAACTTAAAAGGTGAAATAACTCCCATAAGGGGCAATCTGACAATTTCGGCCTTCTTGACTTTTTTATAGATCTTTGCATCTTTTTGCTTTTTTCACTTTTACTCGACCTATTATACTGTTCAAGATAATGTCAAAAAAACATTCAAAAACATGAAAAATCTACTTAAAAGGGGAAATAACTCCCATAAGGGGCATCATGACAATTTCGGCCCTAATAACTTTTTTGTAGATCTTTGCATGCCGAACATTTTTGCCTCTTTTACTTTTACTCTATCTATTATACATTTCAAGATCATATCAAAAACATCCAAAAACATGAAAATTCACATAAAATTGGACCAGACAATGAAATATTTATAGATTTTTGCAAGGCGCTCATTTTAAGGTGACGGTTTTTTCTCTAGCTTTGGTAATTTTGGAGATATATGTATTAAATGAAAAATATCTGCTGACTCATTCGTTCTATATTTAGCCATGGCAGCCATGTTTGGTCCTAGCCCCTTTTCATCCACAAACTTTGTGCAGCTTTACATTGTTATACTTCCTGTCAAGTTTGGATCAAATGGGTGCAATGGTTCTGGAGAAGTAGTCAAAAATGTCGAAAAATTCACAAATTTTTGTTCCATTTACTTAGGTGCCTGTGACCTTTACCTTTGACCCATGACCTTGAAATTTCGCCAACATGATCCTCAGGTAATTCCTAACAACTTTCTTATCTTTGTGTACAAAAAGTCGATCAGTTTTGAGTTATTGAACAATTTGCAATACAAATGTACCCTGTGTTACTGAAGCGCCCCCTCGTGACTCGTTTATGGACAGATTTCATTTTGTAGATATTGACTTTACAACCATGCATACAAAATTTGAAACTCATCTGATCATTGGTTTATAAGAAGAATATTTTTAAAGATGTACCAAGTTTGGGTCCTTTTTGGTCCCTTTTAGGGCCCCTATTGGTCCTATCCCTTTTTTATTCGCCAGCTTTAAGCGCCCTCACATTGGGATGCTATATGCCAAGTTTGGTTAAAATTGGCCTACTGGTTCTTTAGAAGAAGATATTTAAATACAAAAGTTAACAGACGGACAACGGACGCCGGACCTGTGGCTATAGCAATAGCTCACTTAGCCCTTCGGGCCATGTGAGCTAAAACTGCATTTATTTGTTCGTGCGATTTTTGTAATATAAGACAAAATCTGCCCCAATATTGAAGTACACTTTGTATTATATCCGGAATTACAATTGTCAACATGTTTCTAGAGTTACACTAATACCTGAAGATGAATGGATTAAGTGCTGTGTGTAATTTACGTGATAAATCAAAATGCTTAACATATATATACAATGGCTAAAGTGGTTCAATGCCAACTGAAATATACATGATCATAAATCTTAAATACTATAGATATGTATATAAAATCAGGGGAGCAAATATCATCAAGTTTTTTATAAACCTTATCTCTGTAGAGTCTACTTCCTGGTCAATAAAATATCTTGGTTGTCATATTTGAATGTCGAATGTATTTGTTTAAAGAACGTAAAAGACACACATGTAAATGCATCATATACATATATACACGAATTATTGTCATTAGTTTTACTATATATATATATATATATATATATATATATATATATATATATAATATATATATATATATATATATAGATATATATATATATATATATATATATATATATATATATATATATATATAGAGAGAGAGAGAGAGAGAGAGAGAGAGAGAGAGAGAAACTCGCTTATAATGAATTGCAAGGGACCTTCATTATAAATTCGTTATAAAGACAGTTTGTCATACAGTTTTAGCGATGTGGACTGAAGGGTTACAATGCAATTCGTTGTGAACAAAATCCCATTAAATTCAAGCTAAACAGGTGCTTTCCAGAGAAGTTAAGAAAAAACAGATTTTTTTATAAAATACGTTCGGGCGTCAAGGGACTTAGAAATTCGTTTGTTTTAGGTAAATATTCGTTTTTTTCAATTTTGTGTATATATAATAATAAGTTATTTAAAGTCCAAACGTAAAGAAATTAAATATAAAAATATAGAAATAGACATCATGTTTATAAAGGAAGGCAACAAATTAATCACAGATGTTTATAGAAAGCTTACAGATACACAACAATACCTCCATTGTAAAAGTCAACACTCAAAAAGCGGAAGAAATTCAATTCCATACACATTAGCACGACGCTTATGTACTATCATTGTACCATCAGGCCTAAGGGAAAAAACTCTTAGATGAATACACCTTAAAAGAACGAGGATATCCTTTGACTCTAATAAACAAAGGGATAGACCTAGCTGAATCTATTCCTTTATCATTGCTGAAACAAACATAATCAAAGATTAAACACCAACCATTAGCATTTGTAACAGCTTTTAATAAATGTAATCCGGAAATATTTAACAAAGTATATAAAGGCTTAGATAGTGTACGAGCAGATGAAAAACTAAATATAATTTTAAATGAAACAAATATTATAAAAAGTAAACTACAACCAAATGAAAAAATAAAAGATTAAAAAAGTGTGACATCATTATTGAAGGTCAGACGTTCAAATCTAAAAATTCTTGTTCATTACTTTTTATATCAAACGAATATTAAATTGCAATTCTAAAAACTTAATATATGTAATTTTATGTGAAAGTTGCAAGGAAGAATATATTGGATGTACTCAGTCACTAAACCAAACAGTAGGACTACACAAAAGCAATATAAAGTTAATGCATAATCCTAATTTATTCGTTTCTAAACATATATTTCAGTGTAGTAAAGGGAATTTCAAAATCATGCCACCATATCAAACAGATGACTATTCGAATATTACACTCAAAGAGCAATATTTTATTGATAAATTCAAACCATTACTTAACAGAACCTAACCCACACATTTCATATAATCTTATGCAAAGGAGTAGCCTTCTCATCAGATCATCTAATTTGTTTATTCTTTGCATATAAAGCACAAATGCAGAAATAACAACGTACATATAATTTCACCATGCCTCGGCTGGAGTTCGAAACCTCGACCTACGGCACCAATTGCATGGCTATCATGCACGACGTCCTAACCTAACTTGGTCATCTACGCACTCATTAAGATGAATATTTCGATAGCGGTGATTAGAATTAAGATCACGAGAACTCAGTCTCTGGGATAGAGGTGAAAGGTGTTTAATCCTAACGTAAATGACAATGGATCGAATACGATGGATGTAGAGAATTACAAGTATATATATATATATATATATATATATATATATATATATATATATATATATATATATATATATATATATATATATAATGAGTATCCCAGATTATAGTAGGAGCATAGCTCTCGTTGAAGTCATCCGCTACGACTATCACGTAATAATTGCAGTCTGATGATATGGATAGAAACATTTGTGTAGTTTTGTTTTTATTACATGCCCCTTGTTTATCTATATGTGTATACAAATTTAAAATTCATTTCTCTTTAAACGACGCCATCAAATATTTTGATTTTTGACATGAATGTCATTTAGAAAAGTAGTTCCGTTGAAATTTCCGTATCCAACTATGTGAAATACGACATTATGTATTGCAGGGGCGTATTGATCCCTGTATTGTAACTGTATGATTACATTTGCATGAAATAGAATTATATACATACATTCAGTGTTTTCATAATTCAATGAGATAAGGTGGCAAGAGAGACATCTGACATAATCAATTTGGCGCCAGTACCGAATCTTAAATCGAGACAAAAAAATTATAATTCTAGGTATATTTATTAGATACATTTAATATACAGTAAAACCTCAATACTGTCACCTATTGTTTTGCCAAAATCTGGCATTATAGGTTGAGGGAAACCTTAAATGAAATTAATTGGAAAATTTGAAAAGTGGACTTTCGAAAAGTGTGGCTTTAAACTATGTGGCAAATGAAACATGAGGGTAATAAAGAGGTTTTACTGCACTTTTCAAAAATAAAAACAAAATAGAGGCAATATGAACCATGCGTTTGATAAGTTTATTAAACCGGAAAGCTTAACAAAATCAATGAGAAGAAATATCTAACAAAAAATACAAATAAAACAGGAACCAGATAACTCCTTCTCTAGAACATCATACTTCCTATTTTCTTAATTATCTATCATCATTCGTTGTCATATATTTGAACAAATATAAAACATCTCAGATACCAAAGTATAAATTTTAGGATGTCTAGGAAATAGATACAAATCTGGTAACAATGGACAATCAAGGACCTCTGGAAACCAAGAAGTTGGATCAGGTGCCATGGAGGAGTAAGCATCACATGTGCACCCGCCGTGAGTTCACAGTCAAGTCCAAATGAAATACGTGAGGAACGAATCCTCGTCACAATTGGTATAGACATCTGAACGAAAAGGCAAATCAACATTTCACCTAGTGAAACAGAGTAATCGATAACAAGACTATTATATCGACCGTAAAATTTGCGGAACGTTGACATCAAACCCGGTTTTCGATATCGCTGTGTCAATAATTTGTCATTGAGTAGTTTTCATTTGTATATGAAATGTTCATATGTTGAACACGCCCTGGCATATCGGATCATTTGTGAAATATAAACTCCATATGCGGGTGACTGCGGGATACTACTACTTAAATGTGGAAAATCTACGATGGGAAAGCCGAACTCATCGCGTTTGAACATGAATTTATTCAAATTTGAATCCCCTCTTACCTATGGTGATGTATGCCAACAATGTAATTTTACAAAGGCCAGTAACTTTTCTTTTAGAAGATCTTTAAAATTTATCATATTTTAAATTTTCTTGATTATCTAAGGCCTAAGTCAAATTTAAATCCACTAAACGGACTGATACTACTTATACAGTTTGCAGTTAAAGTAATATTCGCGCTAATCATTTCTTTCTATGCAAGAAATATTGATTATAAAATTCAATTGAAATATGAAAACGATAAAATATAAGAAGAGGTAAGAGAATAACTTTTCGAACCCACAGCATTTCATCACCTAAATATATATCAACAAGGAAGGCTCTTTTCCAATGTCCGGAATCGAGAAGCCAGCACAAAACATTGCCGATTGAAAGTGATAAGTATATGTGATGGATCGAGCAAAATCCCTTATAGGATGACGATATGGTTTGTCTTGAAGTCAGCAACAGCAGAATTGTCTGGTTGAAGTTTGCTAGTATGTCTACGACTCCGTGGGCAACGGTAAAAATACCGGTGAGGGAAAAGAACTGTAAACCGTAAAATACACCAGGAACAATGATCGCGAATGACCCTGCTGTTACAAATATCATAATGTATTCCGATAATTTTAGTCTTTGGTATTCTGATTTTTGTTTCCCATATACCGAATAGATATTAAAACAAATGTAAACCATAATTAACCAGGATGTCTTTTGTGACGTCAATAAAACACCATTTATTAAGGCTACAGTGTCACTTCCGGGTAGCACAAACTGATGAAGAATCACACAAGCTAACATTGAAACATTAATAATTAGTCCAACAGAAGCAGCTAAAATAGTTGACCCTGGGTTGTGTTCTTCAGTCAAACTTCGGACCAGGATGGAATTATCGGATTCTGTTACTGAATCCCGGTATATTTCGCCTGGATTAGTCGAGATGACTGTGCCTTTTCTTCGAATCGAAGACCAGAATGTAAGTATGAAAAATACAGCAAGAAGATCATATTGAATTCTCATAGGAAACAAAACGGGTTCCAACATCAACGAGAAATGGAGAATTTTGGAGTTTATATAACAGTTTGATGTTCCATTTTGTGTGTCGTTACTATGCATGTCTCTAGATATGGATGCATCGGTTGAATCTGTCAACAAGGAGATCAACCACATCATTACATTTGTCAGGAGTATAAACATCAGCCCATATGTTACAATTCGTGAACATTTGAACACGACTTTCCTGAAATAAGTGATGAAACTAACTTCTAAACATATAAAAACAATATAACATAATTGTAGAACACAGTACGTGATGTAAAAGTAAGCATAATTCTTCTTTGCATTTACACAGTAAATGTTGATAGCTATATCAAATGACGCCTTCAGAATACCAGCAGCTCCAAAAAGCCAAAGACACATGAGTCTAATTTTCGATGACTGTTCGTCCTGAAATCTGTTAAGTAAAACCCAGTTTCCGTCACTTTTGTATGTAGTTATGAAAATCAAAATCAAATATATAATCCCAAGTAAATATAGGGCTATCATTCCGAGGCACGTCACATTAAGGGTGACTCCATGAATCAATTGCTCGGATGTATCAATGATAGTTATTACAAATAGCATCGATATTAAACTTGAAACTGTAGCCACAGATAATAGGTTTCGGTCTACACTGCCGCCCCGTACTGGTGTTTCTTCGGTCATGGTTGCAAATTCACGATTTTGAAGCAATTCCTCAAAATATATTTACCATCTCTCTAATGATCAACGACTTTGGGGCTGAAAATTGAAAATAAGTAAATTGCATATGGAAAGTTTAAATAATACTGATAAAATCAGTTTATACAAACTCAAGCAATCAGACGTCAAAAAGAAAATCAATTTATTTACATTTCATCTAATATGCAGACATCTTTGTACGATACAAAAGTCAATGTTCTATGATAACATACTGAAAATTTTAAAAGATTAATTATATACACCTTTCGAGGTACAGGTGCTTTCTCAACTGGCGGAGTCAAATCTTAATCGCATTTTACATGTAAAGGTTTCAGAACATATGATAATATATGCATTACTGCTGATAAGCCTATTTCCTATTTAGTATTCTTCCATCACTGACGTCATAACAAAGACTGTTAGTTAAATATTGCCTCTAAATGTATTCAAAAAGTGATAATATCATTAACAATATCAAAGTTATCGTTTTACAAAAGAGGTCAAAACAAATGCTCAAGACGAACGTTTCTGTCAATGAAACTTCATCGGTGAAAATAGATATTTCATATAAATGTTAACATAAAATATTTTAACATGATAAAGTGAGACATTTTAACATTAGAAAATAAAACATTCTAACATGATAAAGTAAGCCATTTTAACATACATAAAGGCACTTGTTACAAATTCGTCCTCTATATTTGTTGTTTAAATAAGAAAATATAAAAAGCACAGATACGTATGTGTTAACCGTCACGTAGTCCAAAGATCGTATACATGAGCTTATTTTCCACCCATGATCACGGAGTTATCCTCATAACTAGTGCAAAATGATCAGATTGTCATCCAAAAAGGGATGGAGGACAATAATATGACGTCACAATACAATTTATGACATATCCCTACTATGACTTCCAGAATGTAGTACATAATTGACCTATCGCCAAATGTCTGACACGCGGCTCTCCATGTACGTTTTTGACGTCATTCGATTGTGACGTTATAATCACACATATGCTTGACGGACCATTTGATTGTGCTGTCATAATGAAAAAGTTTGTCAAAAGGTACCGTGTTGGACATTAGGCGATAGGTCAATTATGTAAGACATGACTCAGATATACGTATAGACATGTAGATTATGCGTAATTCTACATAGACATATATGTAAAAATTTGGAGAAAAAATAATCAACCTTTGCCTCGGGTTTGTCATTCAAAAATCTTACCCTCAGATTGAGATTCCTTTGTCATAGATTCCATTAATCCTTATTGAATAATAAATAATAGTTAGCACGTGATCATATATGTTATTTTACTTCATGTATCGTGTTTACAATACAAAAAATACAAATAACAAAAGAAAAATAACTCTAAAAGCAAAAAAAAAAACTAAAAAAAAAAACCAAAAAACAAAACAAAAAAAAAAAACACATACAATACATAAAAAAACAAAAAGAAAAGCACAAAAGCAAAATAGAACAATAAAAAATAAAAAACAAACAAAACACAAACAACAAAAAAAAAAAACAACAAAAAACACAAATGACAAAAAATACAAAAAACAAACAAAAAACAAAAAAAAAAACAATAAAAAAAAAAAAAACAAAAAAGAAAAAAAAAAAAATCAACAACAATTAACAAAAAATAAAACAACATAAAAAATCAATATAGAATACTAAACAAAAAACAAAAAACAAAACACGAAGAAAAATTATAAAAAGCAGAATAAGAACAACAAAAAAAGTAAAACACACAACAATAAACCGAAAACAAACAAACAAATAATGGCAGACACACGAAAACAACAAAAAAAACAACAAAAAAAAAAAAAAATCTAAAAAAAAACATAAAAAAAAAACAAAATAAATCAAAAAAAAAAAAAAAAAAAACAAAAACAAAAAGACGAAAAAAAAATAACAAAAACACAAAAAAAAATAAACAACACCCAAATAATAAAACATAAATAAAAAAAACAAATAAAAACAATAATCCCAAACAAAAAATGAAAACAAAAAACAATTACAAGAAAAAATAACTCAAAAAAAAACCAACAAAAAAAAAAAAAAAAAACAAAGATCCAAAGAAAAAAAAAAACAGAAAATAAAACAAAAAAACAAAACAATAGACAAAAAAAAAACAAACCAAAATAAAAAAAACAAATGAAAAACGAAAAAAAAAATAGAAACAAATAAATAAAAACAAAACAAACTAATATAAAAAAAAAAAAAAAAAAAAAACGAAATAAAAAGAGAAAAAACAAAAAATAAAAAAAAGAAAACAACAATTGCAACAAAAAAAAAAAAATACAAAAGAAAAACATAACAAACACAATAAAAATAAAAAAAACACACAAAAAAAAAAAAAAAAAAAAAAAAAAAAAAAATGAACAAAAAAGAACAAAAATAAAAAGAAAAAAACAAAAACACCAACGAAAAAACAGAAAAACACACAATATGCTAGATCAACAACAATCAAACCACAAACACCCAATACAATAACAACAAAAAAAAAACAAAATAAAATAAAAACAAAAAAACTCAAATCAAAAATCAAAAAAAAAACAAAAAAGAAAAAAAAAAATCACATAATAAAAATAAAAAAAAAAAAAAAAAAAAAAAACAACAAAAAAGCAAAAAAAAAAAAAACAAAAATAAAATAAAAATAAAAAAAAAAAATAATGGCAACCAAAATGAAAAACTAAAAAAAAAACAAATAAAGAAAACACAAAAAAAGGCCAAGTAAAGAAAACAAAAAAAAAAAACATCAACAAAAAAAAAAAAAAAAAAAACTAAACAACAAAAAAAAATGAAAACAAAATAAAAAAAAAAATAAAAGAAAAAAACAAGAACAAAGTACATAAAAAAAAAGAAAAAGAATAAACAAAAAAAAAAAAAAAAAAAAATAAGACAAAAGAAAAAAAATACAATAAAAAAAAAAATATAAAAGAAAAAAAAAAACAATCAAATAAAAAATGACAAACAAAAAACATACACCAAAAAAAAAAAAAAAAATAAGTACAAAAAAAAACAAAAAAAAAAAAAAACAAAAAAGAGAGAAAAAAAAAAAAAAAAAATAAGAAAAATCAAGCAAAAAAAACAAACACACAAAAACGAAACAAAAACCAAAAATAAAAAAAAATACAACAAAAAAAAAAATAACAAAACAAACAAAAAAAAAAACAACATAAAAACAAAAAAAAAAAAAAAAAAAAAAAAAAAATCAACAAACACAAAAAATAACAAAGAACAAAAAACAAAACAAAAATCAAAGCAACTCACAAAAAAAAAAAACAACCAAAAAAAAAAAAAGATAACAAAAAGAATACAAAAACACCAGAAAACAACAAATAACCGAAAAAAAAAACAAGAGCAAATAAAAACAAATAAAAATAGATACAAACAAAAAAAAAAAAAAAATAGCACAAAACAAACCATAAAAAAAACAAATAAAACACCAAAAACAACAAAAAAATAAAAACAAAACGAAATAAACAACAAGACAAAAAAACAAAAACACACAAAAGAAAAAAAACAAAAAAAAAAAAAAACAAAAAAAAAATAAAAAAAAAAAAAAAAAAACAAAAAAAAGAGAAACAAAAAAAAAACAACAAAAAAAAAACAAAAAGAAAAAGAGAAAAAACACATAAAAAACAACTAAGACAAACAAATAAACCAAAACAAAACCAAAAAAAAAATCCCAAAAAAAGATAACAATACAAAAACAAACCAAAAACAAAAAAACAAAACAAAGAAAAAAAAAGAAAAATAAAAAAAAAAGACGAAGAAAAAAAAACACAAAAAACAAAAATAAAAATCCAACAATAAAAAAAAAAAAAAAAAAAAAAAAACAAACATATAAAAACAAAAACAAAACAAAAAAAAAAAAAAAATACAAAAAAAAAAAAGAAAAAGCCAATAAAACAAAAGAAATACAATAAAAAAAAAAAAAAAAAATCTAAAAAAAAAAAGAAAAAAAAACAAGAAAAAAAAACACAAAAAAAAGAAAAAACACAACAAAAAAAAAAAAAAACACAGAAAAAAAACAAAAAAAAAAAAAAAAAAAAAAAATACAAAATTAATAAAAAAAATTAACAACCAGAACAAAAAAAAAAAAAAAAGCAAAAAAAACAAAAACACAACAAAAAACAAAACAAAAATAACAAAGAAAACAAGCAATAAAATAAAAAAAAAAGAAAAAAAAGAAAAAAAAAAGAAAATGAACAAAAAAAACACGAACAAAAAAAAAAACCAAAAACAAGAAATACCAAAAAACAAAAAAGTAAAAAAAAAAAAATAAACAAAAAAACAGAAAATAAAAGAAACAACAACAACAAGAAAAAACGACCAAAACAAAAAAACAAAAAAAAAAAAACAAAAACAACAAAAAAAAAAACAAAAGAACACAAGAAAGACAAAAAAAAAAAAAAACAAGAAGCAATCGAAAAGAACAAAAAAATGGAATAAAAACAAACAAACACAAAAAAAAAAAAGAACAAAAAAAATAAAAAAAGAAACCCAAAAAAACAATAAATAAACAAATACAAAATAAAAAAAAAAAAAAATGACACATACCAAAAAACAAGAAAAAAAAAAACATAAAAAAAAAAAAAAAACAAAAGAAACAACACAGAAAACAAAGATAAAAAAAGCAAAAGAAAAATAGCAATCACAGAAAAAACATAATAAAAAAAAAAAAAAACAAAAAACAAAAAAAAAACAAAAATAAAAAAACAAAAACAAAAGCAAAAACAAAAAAAAAAAAAAAACACAAAACACACAAAAAAAAAAAAAAAAAATAAATGACAAAAAAAAACAAAAAACACGAAAAACACACAAACAAAAAAAAACATAACAAAAACATAACAAGAAACAGCAAAAAAACAAAGAAAATGCAAAAAAAAACAAACAAAAATAAAAAAAAAAAAAAAAAAATAAAAAAACAAAAAACAAACAGAAAAAAAAATAAAAAAAAAAAAACCAAAAAATAATAAACAATAAAAGGAAGGATGCAGAAAAATAAAAAAAGAACAACAAAAAATTCATCAAAAAAAAAAAAAAAAAAAACACAAAAATAACCAACACAACAAAAAAAAAACAAAAAAACAAAAAACAAAAAACAAAAAATTACAAAAAAAAAACAAAAAAAGAAAAAAAAAAAAAAAAAACAACAAAAAAAAAAACAATAAAAAAAAACACAACAATAAAAAAAAAAAAACAACAATCACAAAAAAATAAAAAAAAAAATGGATAAAAAGAAAAAAAAAAAAAAAACACAAAAAAAAGAAACAAACAAAAATAAAACAAAAAAAAAAAACAAAAAAAATTAACAAACACACAAAAAAAAACAAAAAAAAAAACAAAAAAAAAAAAAACAAAAAAAAAAACAAAAAAAAGAAAAAAAAACAAAAAAAACAAAAAAAAACAAAAAAAAAAAAAACAAAAAAAAACAAAAAGATAAAAAAAAAAAAAAAAAAAACAAAAAAGACAGACAAACAAGAAAAAAAACAAACACAACAGAAAAACAAAAAACAAACAAACAAAAAAAAGCAAAAAAAAAAAAAACAAAACATAAAATTAAAATAACAACAAAAACAAAAAATAAAGGAAAAATACAAAAAAACAATACAAAATAAAAAAAATAAAATGAAGAAAATACAAAAAAAAAAAAAACAACAAGACAACAAAAACAAACAAAAAAAAAAAAAAAAAAAAAAACATAAATAAAAAAAAAAAAAATAAAAAAGCAACAAAAAACATAAAAACAAAAAAAAAAAACATAAAAAAAAATAATAGAACAAAAAATAAAAAAACAAAAGAACAAAAAAAAAAAAAAAAAACAAAACAATCACAACAAAAAATAAACACAAAAACAAAAAACAAATAACAAGAAAAAAAATAAAAAAAAAAAAAAATAAAAGAACATAAAAAAAAATAAATAAAAAACTAAAAAAACAAAGAAAAAAAACCCCAAAAAAACACCAAAACAAAAACAAAAACAACAAAACAACAAAACAAACCAAAAAAGACAAAACACAAAAAAAAACAAGAAAAAAGTAAAAAAAAAAAAAAAAAACAAGAAAGAATATAAGAAACAAAAAATAAAAAGAAAAAAAAAAACAAAAAAACCAAAAATAAGAAAAAAAAACAAAAAAAAAAATGGCATGCAAAAAACTAACACAAAACACCAATAAAATAAAACAAAAAAAACAAAAAAAAATAACAAAAAAAAAAACAAGATCCACAAAAAAAACAAAACCACCCAAAAAAAAAGAAAAAAAAACAAACAAAAAAAAAAAACATAACAAAAAACAAAAAAAAATAAGAAAACAAAAAAAAAACAGAAAAGAACAAAAAAAAAAAAACATAATAAGTAAAAAACAAAAAAAATACCAAAAAAAAAAACATAAGGCAAAAAAACAAAATAAAAGCAAAAAAAACAATGACAAAAAAAAAACAAAACAAGACAAAAAACAAAGAAAAATAATGCAAACAAACAAACAACAAAACTAAAAACAAAAATAAAACAAACAAACAAAACAAAAAAAAAAATAAACAAAAAAACAAAATACACACAAACAACAAAAAAAAAAAAAAACAAAAAAATAACAAAAAACAAAAACCAAAAAAAATCAAAAAAAAAACATAATAAAAACACAATTAAGAAATAGACAACAATAAAGACAACAAAACAAAAAAAACAAAAAAACAAAAAAATAAAAAGTCACCTAAAACAAAAAAAAAAAGAAAACAAAAAAAAAACGAAAAAGAAAGAAAGAACAAAAAAAAAAAAAATGAAACAACAAAAAAAATACAAAACAAAAATAATAAAAACAAACAAAAGAAATAACAAACAAAAAAAAAAAAAAAAAAAAAAAAACACAAAACAAAAAAAGACAAAAATATAAAAATAACAAATAAAAACAACAAAATAAACCAAAAAAAAAAAAAATAAAAAAAAAGAAGAACAAAAAAAATAATAAACAACCAGAAAAAAAGACAAAAAAACACAAAAGACAAACAAAAAACATAAAAAAAACACAAAAAAACAAAACAAAAAAAAAAAAGACACAAAATAAAATAAACAAAAAAACAAATTAGACACAAAAATAAAAAAACAAAAAAGCAAAAAAAAACAGACAAAAAAAAACAATTAAAAAAATAACAGAAACACAAAAAGAGCAACAAAAAAAACAAAAAAAAAAAAAATAACCAAAAACAAAAAAAAAACATGAAAAAAATTAAAAGAAAAAAAGAACAAAACAAACACAAAAAAGAAAAAAAAAACATAAAACATATAAAACAAAAAAAAAATAGACAAGAACACAAAAAAACAAAAAAAAAAACAACCAAATAAATCAAAAAAAAATAAACAAGAAAAAAAAAAAAAAACAAATAATCAAAAAAAAAAAAACAAAAAAAAAACAAAACAAAAAACAATAAAAAAAAAGCAAACCAAAAGAAAAAAAAAATAAAAAAAACACACGAAAAAAACCAAGACAAAAAAATACAGTCAACAACAATACAAAAAACAAGTATATAAAAACAAAAAAAACAAAAAAAAAAAAATAAAAATCAAAGAAATACAAACCAGAAAAACAAAGCAATAAAAATAAAACCAAAAAAAAAAAAAAAAAAACACAAACAAGAAAATCAAGATAACAAAACACAAGAAATAACAAACAAAACACATAATATACAAACAAATAAGAAAAAAATAAAAAAAAAAATGAAAAAACCAAAAAAAAAAAACAAATCAAACAGAAAATAATCAAAAAAAAAAAAAAAAAAGAAAAAAAAAAAAACCAAAGAAAATAAATGAAGAAAAAAAAAAACAAAAAAAATAAAAAGAAAAAAAAAAGATACAAATACAACACAAGAAAAAACAAACATAAAAATAAACAAAAAAAAAAAAAATACAAACTAACAAAAATACAAACTTAAAAAAAAAAAAAACAAAAAGAAAATACAAATAAAAAAAAAAAAAAACAAAAAATAAATAAAAAAGAAAAAAAATACACAACAAAACAAAAAAAAAACAAACAAAACAACACAAAACAAGAAAAACGACAAAAAAAAAAACAAAGAAAACAACCAATAAAAAAACAAGACACAAAATACACCAACAAACAATCAACCAAAAAAAAAACAAAAAGAAAAGAAAATAACAAAAATAAAAAAAAGTACTAAAAATAAAAAATAACAAAAAAAAAAAAAAATAACAATAAACAAAGACAAATACCCAAAACATAAACAACAAAACAAAACACAAACAAAAAAATAAACAAAAAAAAAAAAAGTAAAACAAAAGCAATAACAAAAAACCACTAAAAACAAAAAAAGAAAACAAAGACAAAGAAAAAAATAAAAAAAAACAATAATACAAAAAAGAACACAAAAAACAAACAACAAAAAGACAAAAAAAAAGGCAAAAAACATACAAAAAAAAAGAAAAAAAAAATACGAATCAAAAAAACAAACAAAACAAACATAAAAAAAAAAAAAATAGAAGAAAACAATATATAAAAATAATAAAAAAAAAAAAAGAAAAAAAAAAATATGCAAAATGGGAAAAAAAAAAAATAAAAAAACAAGGTATAAAAAAACAAACATAAAAAAAAAAACACAAAGAACAAAACATACAAAAAAGAAAAAAAGCAAAAGAAAAAAAAGGAAAAAATAAAACAAAAAAAAATACAAAAACAAACAAAATACAAACAAAATAGTCAAAAAAAAAAAAAACAGGGCAAAAAAACAAAAAAATAACAAACATCAACAAAAAAAACAAAAAGATCAAATAAAAAAACATCAAACAAGCAAATAAAAAAAAAAACAAAATAAAAAAAACAAAACAAAGAAACAAAAGCATCATAAAAGATACAAACCATCAAAAAAATAACAAATAATAAAAAAACAAAGAAAAAAAAACATAAAACAAAAACAATACAAAAAAAAAAAAAAAAATAGTAAAAAAAAAACAAAAAACAAAATACACAAAAAAAAAAGCAAAAAGAATACAAAACCAAAAAAGCAACAATAAAAAAAAAAAAACAAAAAACAAAGAAAAAAACCAGACAACAAAAAAAAAAAAATACAGATCACAAAAAACATCAAAAACAAAAAAACAAACAAATTACAACAAAAAAAAAAAAAAAACAAAAAAAAGAAAAAAAAAAAACACAAAGACAAAAAAAAAAAAAAAAATACACAAAACACAAAAAAAAAAATAAAAAAAACAGTAAGAAAAAATAAAAACAACACAACAAAAAACAAACAAAAACCAAAAAAAAAAAAATAAAGCACCAAACAAAAAAAAGTAAAAAAGAAAAAAGCAAAAATAAAAAAAAGCAATAAAGAAAATAATAAAGAAAGGCAAACAAAAAAAAAAAAAAAAACAAAAACAAAAAAAAAAAACAAAAAAAATATAGAAAAAAACAAAACAATGCAATAAAACAAACAAAAAAAAAAAAAATAAAAAAAAAAAGAAAAAAAAAATCAAAACACAAAAGCAAAATACAAACACAAATAAAAATACAAAAAAATCGAAAAAAAAAAAAAACAACAACAAAAAAAAAACAAACAAACACAAACAAATAAATAAAACAAGAAAAGAGAAAAATACAAAAAATACAAAAAGACAAAAAGAACAAAAAGAACAAAAATAAAATATAAAAAATGGAAAAAAAAAGAACAAAAAAAAAACAAAAAGACCAAAGAAAGAAAAAAAAATACAAAACCAAAAAAACAAAAAAGACAAAAACAAAAAACAAGAGAACAAAAAAAAAACATTTACAAAAAAACAAAAAAAAAAAACTCAAAAGTAACAAAAAATAAAAAAAAAAAATTAACATAAAAAAAAAAAAAAAACAAAAAAAAAACAGATAAAAAAAAAAAACAAGAAAGAAAAAAAAAAAAGAAACTACACTAAAAAAGAAAAAAAAAAAAATAAAATACAACCAAAAATAAAAACAATAAAAACAATACCCAACCAACAAAAACAAAAAAACAAAAAAAAAAAAAAAAAAAAATAAAGAAAAAACCATAAACAAAAAAAAAAAAACAAAAAAAATAAAAAAGAACAGAAAAAACATTAACAAAACAATGAAAAAAAAAATAACAAAATACATAAATACAAAAAAAAATACAAAAAAAAAAAACAAAAAAAATAAAAGAAAAAAATAAAATATAAAAACAACAACAAACAAAAACACAAAAACAAAAAACACAAAAAAGAAGAAACAAAAAAACAAAAAAACAAAATAACAAAAAAATCAACAAAACAAAATAAAAAAAAAAAAAACAAAAGAAAAATTGAAAAAAATACAACAAAAAAAATAACAAAAAATAAAAAGAACACAAAAAAAAAAAAGAAAGCAAAAAAAAAAAAATAAAAAAAAAAAAAAACCAAAAAAAAAAAATAAAAAGAACAACAAATGGAGAAACAATCACAACAAAAAAAAAAACATAAAGAAAAATTCAAAAAACAACAGAAAACCAAAACAACAAAAAAAACAACAAAACAAAGAAAAAAAAAAAAACAAAAAACAAAAAAAAAAAGTAAAACATACCAAAAAAATAAAAACAAACAAAAGTATAAAAAAAAAACAAAAAAAAAAAAAGAAAAAATAAAAACAAAAAAAAGCAAAAAAAAGAAAAAAGAAAAAGGAAAAAAGCAACGAAAAAAAAAGAGAAAAAAAAATAACAACAAAAAAAAAACAAAAACATAATAAAAAAAACAACAAACAAAAAACTAAAAAGAATAATACCAAAAATAAAAAAAACACAACAAATAAAATAACAAAAAAAAAAAAAAAAAAAAAATACAAAAGAAAAAAAAAAAACAAAAAAAAAACAAAAACAAACAAGAAAAAAAACAAAAGACAAATACACATAACAATGGAAAAAAAAAACACAAATAAAAACAATCAAAAGAAGAATACACAAAAAAAAAAAACAAAAACACAAAAATAATAATACAAAAACAAAACAAATAAAAATAAACAGTTTCAATAAAAAAAAAAAAACAGATCCAAAACAAACAAAAAAACAAAAACAATAAAGAAAAAAAACAAAAAAAAACAAAAAACAAAAAAAAAATAACAAAATAAAAATACACACAAAAAAAAAATAAAACAAAACAAGAATAAAAAAAAAAAAACAACATAAAAAAAAAATAACAAATTAAAAAAACATAAAGAAAAATCAAAAAAAAAAAAAATAAAAGCAAAAGAGAATCAAACGAACAAACAAAACAAAAAACCAAAAAAATAAATACAAAAACAAAAGAAAACAAACAAAAATCAAAAAAAAAAAAAAAACAAACACCAAACAGAAGAAAAGACACAAAACAAAAACAAAAAAAACATACAAAAAAAGCAAAAGAAAAAAAAAACAAAGCAAAGAACCAAACAATAAAAAAACAAAGATAACAAACCAAAAAAGAATAATCAACAAAAGACAAAACAACACAGAAATAAACAAAAAAAACACAAAATAACAAGAAGAAACGAAAAACACAAACATAATAAAACAACAGAAAACAAAAAGAAAAAAACATACGAAAACAAAAAATAATCCACAAAAAAACACCTAAACAAAACTAAAGAAAAAAAAATAGACAAAAATAAAAACAGATAAAGACAAACAAAAAAAAAAATAAATAAAAAAAACAAAAAATAAACACAAACAAACTAAAAAAATGGAAAAAGAAAAGAAAAAAAAACAAAAAACAAAGACAAAAAAACAAAACAAGCACAACAAAAAATAAAAAAAAACACAAACGCAAAAAAATCTAACAACAAAAAAAAAAAGAAAGAAAAAATAAAAAACAAAAAAAGAAAATGAAACAAAAAAAAACAACAAAAAGAGAAAAAAAATAAAAAACCAGAAATAAAAAAAACAAAAAAAAAAAAATAATTACAAAAAAAAAAAAAAACAAAAATAAAAACACCATAACAAAGCAAAAAAACAAAAAAGATAAAAAAAAAAAAAAAGAAAAAAAAAAAAAAAAAAATACAAACATAAACAAAATAGAAAAAAAAAACGAATAAAAATGCAAAAAAAAAACCAACAGAAAACAAAAAAAAAAAAAACAAAAAAAAAAAAAAAACAAACAAAAAACAGAATAAAAAAAAAAATAACATAAAAAAAAACAACAAAAAAACAACCAAAACAACATGAAAAATAAACAATACAACAAGGCGAAAAAAACAAGAAAAACATTAACAAACAAAAAAACACCAAAAAACGACAAACAATAAAAAAATAAAAAAAACCATAAAAAACGAAAAAAAATAAAAAATAAAAAAAATAAATAAACACAAAAAAAAAAAAAAAAAAAGAATAAAAAAAAAACAAGAAAAAAAACAAAAACCAAATTACACCAAATACAAGAAAAATAAAAAAACACAGCACAAACAAAAGAATAAAAATGAAACAAAACAACAAAAAACAAAAAAAAAAAAAAAAAATAACAACAAAATCAAAAAAAAAAAAATACACAAATAAAAAAAAAAAAAACAAAAAAAAACATAAAAATAAAAACATACAAAAAACAACAAACCCAAAAATAACAAAAAAAAATAACAAATAAATAAAAAAAAAAAAAAATAAAACAACAAAAAAAAGAAATAAATAAGAAAAGCAAAACAAAAAAACAAAAAACAAAAAAAAAACAAGAACAAAATCAAAAAAAAAAATCAAAAAAAACAAATAAAACAATAATAAAAAAAGATAAGTAAAAAGATAACAAAACTAAAGACAAAAAGCAAACAAGAAACAAGAAAAAATAATAAAAAAAAAAAAAAAAAAAAAAATAAACAAACAAAAACAATAAAACACAAATGCAAAAAAACACACAAACAAAAACAAACAAGACAAAAAAAAATCACTAGAAACAAAAAATAAAAAAAAAATAAAACAAAACAAAAAAAAAAAAAAAAGAAAAATCCAACAAACACAAAGAAAAACAAAGAAAAAGAAAAAAACAAAAAAAAACAAAAAAAAAGAATTTAAAAAATAACAAAATGTAAAAAAAAAAGAAAAATAATTAACATATACAAGATTCAAAAAATCTTAAAAAAAAAATAAAAGAAACAATCAGAAAAAATAGAATAAAAATAAAAAAAAAAGCAAAAAACACAAACAAAAACAAAAAAAACAAAAAAAAAAAAATAAAAAAAAAAAACAACATAAATAAACACACAAACAAACAAAAAAAAAATAACAAAAAACAAAAACAAAAAAACAACAACAAAACAATAATAAAAACAAACCAAACAAAAACAGCAAAACACCAAAAACAAAAAGATAAAAAATAAAAAAAAAACAAAATAAAAAAAAGAAAAAAAACAAAATAAAAAAAAGGAAAAAAAAAAACACAAAAAACAGATATATAACAAAAAAAAAAAACAACAAAAAAAAAAAAAACCAATAAAAAAAGCAACCCAAAAAAAAACACAAATCAAAAACAAAAAAAAAACTAAAAAAAAAGAGAAAAAAAACAACAACACAAAAAAAGACAAAAACAGACAGCAAAAAAGAAAAAACAAAATATAAATAATAAGATAAAAAACAATAAAAAAAAAACAAAAAAAAACAAACAAAAAAAAAAAAAAAACAATAAACAATAAACCAAAAAAAATAAACACAAAACAAAAAAAAAACAAAAAGCCAAAAAAAAAAAAAAAAAGCCAGTAAAAAAAGAAAAAAAAAAAAACAAACAAATAAAAAAAACATAAAAAAAGATAAATAAAAAAAAAAAAAAAAAAAAAAAACCATACAAGTGTAAATAAAAAACAAAAAAAACATAAAAAAATAAACAAAAAAACAGAAAAAAAAAAAAACAAAAAAAACAACATCAAAAAAAAAAACGAACAAAATGCAAAAATAAAATGAAAAAAAGATATAAACAAAAAAAAAAAAAAGAAAAAAAATAAAACACAACCACACAAACAAAAACACACAAAAAATCAAGGCAACAAAAAAAAAAAAAAAAAAAAAAAAAACAAAAATAAAATGGGGGGCCATACCAAGGCCATAGCAGATCCTCAAGAAAAGCGTTTCTGTCGATAAGACTTCGTCAGTTGAGATGTCATACAAGGACAAATTTTATCTGTTAAATGTGTTGTTATAACCACCTAAGAGCGAAATAATACTTTTGTAAAAAAATCGCCTGCTACTGAAATACAAGATACTGGGTTTATGTGTACAAAAGGTCTGCCAGCAGTGGTTAACGACCCATTTGTTATTTATTATCAACAGTACCAAAGTTATAGTTTTACAAAGTCCCAAGTTCAAAACAAATACTAAAGACGATCATGTCTGCTAATAAGACTTCATCAGTTCAGCTCGAATATAATACCAATGTACATGTTAATATAACATGCTAAGACCGTCCCAGCGGCGAAGACAAACTTTACCCGTTGATTTAGCATACCAAGGATTTCCTCTTTGATAAACCAAATTTTACATGTTAATTTGACATGCCAACGTTGTCCCAATAGACATACCAAAGTTAAGGACTATATTTATTTAGCATCACAATACTGTCCCAGGTACAAAGCCAAAAAATAAATATTAATTTGGCATGCCAATGTTTTCCTCTCAGCAAAGTCAATGTTTAATGTTAATTTGATATGCTCAGGTTGTAGCCATTGAAAAGTCAAACTTCAGGTCTATATGTTAATTTATCACCCCATTATTGCCCCAGTCACAAAGCCAAACAGCTAATGCTAATTGGGCATGCTAAGGTTTTACTCGTAGCAAAGCCAAAGTTAACATGTTAATTTAGCACTCCAATATTGTCCCCGCTGCAAAACCAAACGTTAGATGTTAATTGGGCATGGCATGGTGTTCCTCTCAGAAAACCAAATTTTACATGTTGGAATTGAATTGAAATATCTTTATTTGTAGCTTAAGAAAACCAGTAAGCGTTATAATATAAAACCTCAGATACCAAAATATAAAACTAAAGAATGTTCAGAATACATAAACAAATATGGTAATATTGACAAATATATTAAAAGTTACATATGAAGGTAAGGGATATATCATATTAAAGGGTGTTTCATAAGTTAACAATTAATTTGGTATATAACTTTTAATGCATACACCTTAAGTATCAATAAAGTTAACCACATTCGTAATTATTTTAAAACATTTTGTAAATTTACCCTGGTAAACGGTTAAACGTCATTCTCCATTACATATTCCAAATGTCTACCGTTATGATCACATTTTCTCATGTGGAAAGTAAAAGTCAATGGAATGTTTTTGACATTTGAAGTGGAGGAATGTTTTTGAAACGCTCTGTACTAAAACTTAAATCTGGAAAGTTTACGATTGGTTAGCCGAAATTACGGGGACAGGTTAATTTTGTCCACAAAATCGTTTTCGTGTGTACAAACTTTCAATTTGTCACAAAATTCAATTTTGTACCAAAGATTCAATTCTGTGTCACAAAATTTAATTTTGTGTCACAGAAATCAGTTTGTGTTCAGAAATGGAATTTCTACAAAATCCATTTTTGTACCTATAAACTTTCAATTTTGTGCACAAAAGTCAATTCTGTGTCACAAAATTCACTTCTGTGAAACAAAACTTAATTCTGTCAACTCATCTCCATATTATTCGATTCTGTTGCTCAAACAGTAGGCTAGTTATAATTCTTGAATAATTGAATTTCCGGAATCCGTACTTATTATTACCAAAATCTTCGCGCCTCGCTACGCTCAGCCAAAACAATAACATTATATATTCTCGTCATTCTCTGTTGTCCACCATTTAGGTAAAGAGGTTTCAGTTTTCTTTTCCTCAGCTTGTATGAATATGAAAATTTATTTGATAAATGATACGCATGTCAATTTAATGCGATATTTGGTGGGAATAAAAACGAGTCGTAATGTGATAATTAACTCTCTGGGCATTAATAATTAAACATTTCTGGGTACCTTACCCTGGGTCACGGGGGAATGGCGATTTTTGTGTCTGGGGGCTTAAGGATACCTTATTAGCTTTCCGAACGAATCCACCAACGACATATTTAACGATAAAGGGGTCATATATCAATGTATGGAGGATATTATAGGTCAAACATTCTGTCCCGATTTTAGTAATTTTTTGCTGATCCGACCTTCTTTTGAGATGGATAATCAAAGTGGTTTATTAGCTGATTGATAACCGTCTGGATGCAGAACAATAACTGAGAGATGTGTTAAACCCTACCCCTAATGAAATATTGTCTTACAATTATGTGCAGTGCAGAGGGAGAGTGGGTAACCTTAAGTTGATAAAATAGGTATAGAGCCTTTTATTTTTCTATAAAAAAAAATAGAATTTTCTAACCCAGAATTGAATTTTGTGGAACAGAATTAAATTTGAATTAAATTGAATTTTGTGACAAAATTGAAAAATTGGATTTTGTGGACAAAATTTAGTAACGTCCCACATGGCGCCCCGTAGAAATCATCGCGAGATACACAGCAGCGTTGTACCATTGTATGCCTGATGATAAATAGATTAAGGAATTGGTAACAATTTAGCAAGATTCTGTTTTAGGTCCTTCAGAATCTGAGATAAGGAATGTCAGCAGGGGACTTCAATGGTGTGATTTACGTTTGTACATAAATTTTATATGAATCTTGAGGGGAAACCTAAAATTGTTAAGTAGAAAGAAATATTGAGTGTTTCTTTATATTATCTCTGTAGAATCTTACTACCAACTTCCTTGTCTTTGACATATCTGCACAGTTCTAGAAGATTGAGTAGACTACCTGATTAGAAAATTGAATTTAACAATGAAAACACGCCATTCCTGTGTGTTCAAGTAGGCCTACCCGGAAGTTTTGCTTATCTGAATACTGCATGTTTCTAATGACCATAGCCTCAACCAACTAAGTATTCGTTTTCAAGGCTCATCTTTGTACTTTTAGAGAAATACGGGATGGATTTTGCCACTGCGGGATGTCTGTTGTAGTTATAGGCAGCTCCCTGACACGATTTTGAATTTTGGGGCACTAGGGAGCCACCAGTGGCGATGTTGATGACGTCATCAGAATGCTGGCTTCTGATTGGTCAATTTACCAAATCGTGCCACAGAGACGCCTGTGACGTCATACCGGAAGTGAGGTCAAACCGGAAGTACGTCATACCAGAAATTACGTAATGTTGTATGACAATAAGGAGAAAGAGCCAATCGTTGAGTTTGGAGGCGTATCTAAGACTGGAAGTGGAAGGTTGTGGAAGCCATCTTGGATAACAAGCCAATGAGAGCCTTCGCTACATGAGGTCAGGGTCACGAGAGGTTACGTGATTTCATGAGAGGTCAACGGCTAAAGATGGAAGTTGGGTTTTTCCAGTTTTGGGTTGAGAGTGAATCTATTTTTAGAACAGAAACTTTTTGCAGGTTTGTAAAATCAGCAGTTAGTGTCGCCACAGTCGGTGAGAATCCTGTATCAAGTGCGCAAGTGTGAGAAGCGGTCGGCCGACCTCGTACCCGTGAGTCAAGCTTGTACATGTTATCCTTGTACTGAGACTCATAGAGTTATGAGTATGTACTAAGGGAGATCACTCTGTATACCCTGTATGGATCTGAACTATTATAAACTGTATAGACTGTATGAGTAGGACAAATGGGAAGATCACTCTGTATAGACTGTAGGGATGTGACAAAGGGAAGATCACTCTGTATAGCCTGTATGAGTAGGACAAAAGGGAGATTACAGTGTATAGACTGTATAGGTGGAACAAAGGGAGATCACTGTGCATAGACTCTATAGGTGAAACATCACTCTGTATAGACTGTATAGGTGGAACAAAGGGGAGATCACTCTGTATAGACTATCGGGATAGAACAGAAGGGGAGAATACTCTATATAGATTGTATGCACTAAACCAGAGAGGGAGGGTGGGTAGTGAAACAGAAAGTGTGTGTGTGTGTGTGTGTGTGTCGTTCTCAAAGTTTGCATAAGTGATCAAGTGTGTACCGTTCTCAAAGTTTGCAACGTTCTTAGTTATGAAGTCTCAAAGTGACAAAGTGACACAAGTGACAAAGTGATACAAGTGACAAAGTTGTGAAGTATGAAGTTGTTCACCTACATCGTTTCAACAAGTTCAGACAGTGAAAACTTTATATCGTTTTTGTACTTCTGTATATAAAATAAAAAATTAAAACATTCACTCAGAGGATTTTTTCTGACGATGTTGATCTTCGAGCTTTGGATGTCAAATGAGCTCTCAGAAGTCTAACTGAACTTATTCTCTAGTTTTTTAAATTACTGTTTTTAGAATCTACTGGTTTGAATTTTTATCTGATAAAATTTTATCGATCGAGTAAAAGAGCTAATGAATGTTCACATTGACTTACTATAGGTTAGACTAACCACTACAGTATAACACAACACATACAAAAAACTGCATACTTCCAGTTAAGGTTTCTTTTCGTGTAAGTTGGGTGGCCCTTAAAAGGGCCGTTTGTTTTGGGTTAAAACCCTGTGCTTTAAAGGCACCGGCAACAGATCATCTTCGGCCTTCTGGCTGCTGCTGCATGGGCCGCAGCAGCACGACAAAACTTCTTCATCCCGGTCTTCTGTTTTTCAAAGTAATCCCATTCCAGGGCTGCCGTCTTCAACTTGGCAAGGACATACCAAGGCTTACTTCCCCAAAACAGCTCACTATCGATAAACATACTGCTTGATAAAGTTGGCTGAACTGTGTATTTCATGTGGCTTCTTGAAACAAAACGCAGTGAAAAGAGACGCGCACGGCTTTTTATATGAGCAGTAGCCTATAGCGCACGCGACGTACTCCGTCTCGTCAACTTTGACCTCTTTGATGATTGGTCTATGCGTCGTTGGCTACGTGATTCCACCAATGAAAAAGCGAAGAGTGGTAGACGTCTAAGAGTGATAAAAAAATTTAAAAAGTCATATCTTAATACAGTTTAGATTACTGTTCTAATGAGTTGGGTGGCCCTTAAAAGAGCCGTTGGATAGGTTACTAATATTGACAGTAACATCTTCTCTTTTTCAGAGGTAAGCGTCGTTCTGCTTCCAGTAGATCATCTGTCTTCCTCTTGATAGTCATGATGATCGGTATCTGTAGTTGACGAAAACTAGCTCTAATCTGTTTTCTAGTACAAACACACTGAGCTGCCAGATTGTCTAAGCTCTGTCGGTATTGCCAGTCGAGTTGATCCCTGATTTTCTGTGAGTTTTGCTGTTGTTTCAGTTGCCCCCATCTCTAATTTGAGTAATAATACCAAAGTTATACCTTTACAAATGAGGCCATAACAGATGCCCAAGACAACAGTTTCTGTCAATAAGTTTTCGTCAGTTGAGATATCATACAAGGACAAATATTTATCTGTTAATTTATCTGTTATTTGTTAAATGTGTTATTATAACCACCTATGAGCGAAATAATACTTCAGTATAAAAAATCAGCTGGTGTCGTAATACAAGGTACTGGGTTTATGTGTACATCCTGTGGGAATCAAAAGGTCAGTCAGCAGTGGTTAACGACCCATTTGTTATTTATTATCAACAGTGCCAAAGTTATGGGTTTACAAAGTTTTTACGAAGTCCAAAGTCCAAAACAAATGCTAAAGACGATCATGTCTACCGATAAGACTTCATCAGTTCAGCTCGAGAATATAATACCAATGCACATATTAATATAACATGCTAAGGCCGTCCCAGCGGTGAAGACAAACTTTACATGTTAATTTAGCATACCAAGGTTTTCCTCTTTGATAGGCCAAACTTTACATGCTAATTTGGCATGCCAAAGTTGTCCCAGTAGAAAGACCAAAGTTAAGAACTATATTTATTTAGCATCCCAATAATATTCCAGGTACAAAGCCAATAATTAAATATTAATTTGGCATGCCAATGTTAATTTAGCATCCCATTATTGCCCCAGTCACAAAGCCACACCGCTAATGTTAATTGGGCATACCAAGGTTTTACTCGTAGAAAACCAAATTTTATATGTTGGAATTGAATAGAAATATCTTTATTTGTAGCTTAAGAAAACCAGTAAGCGTTATAATATAAAACCCCAGATACCAAAATATAAAACTAAAGAATGTTCAGAATACATAAACAAGTATGGTAATATTGACAAATACGGACCTCTGGAAATCCAGAGGTAGAATCAGGTGCCATGGAGGAGTAGGTTTCCCCTGTTGACTGGTCACACCCCGGTGAGTCTACAGACAGTTTAAAATAAAATACGTGAGGAAGAAATTGTCATTACAGTTGGTACAGACGACGCAACAAACGCTATCGAACAGGTAACTCAACATATCATCTAGTGAAACAGAGTAATCGCAAAAAAGCTGTTATACCGACAGTAAAATATGCGGAACGTTGACATCAAACGCAATTTTCAATATCCCTGAGCTAAAAAGTAAGTAGCTTACGTTTGGATATGAAATGTTCATATGTTGAAAATGCCCTGGCATTTCGGATCATTTGTGATATATTAACACCATATGCAGGTGATTAAGGGATATTACAGGGTGTTTCAAAACATGTCCCGACTTTACCGATCAATAGAATATATTACAAGCTACATATGAAAGTAAAGGATATATCATATTAAAGGGTGTTTCATTAGTTTACAATTATTTTGGTATATAACTTTTAATGCATACACCTTAAGTATCAATAAAGAGAGCCACATTCGTAATTACTTTAAAACATTTTGGAAATTTACCCTGGTAAACGGTTAAACGTCATTTTCAATGTGGGACATTGCTAAATTTTGTCTACAAAATCCAATTTTTGTACCTATAAACTTTCAATTTGGTGCACAAAATGCTAATCCTGGTAACAATTTAGCAAGGATCTGTTTTAGGTCCTTCAGAATCGGGGATGAGGAATGTCAGCAGGGGACTACAATATTGTGATTTACGTTTGCACATAAATTTTAGATGAATCTTGAGGTGAAACCTAAAATAGTTAAGTAGAAAGAAATATTGAGTGTTTCTTTATATTATCTCTGTAGATTCTTACTACCAGCTTCCTTGTCTTTGACATATCTGCACAGTTCTAGAAGATTAAGTAGGCTACCTGATTAGAAAACTGAATTTAACAATGAAAACAAGCCATTTCTCTGTGTTCAAGTAGGCCTACCCGGAAGTTTTGACTAAAGCCTCAAGCAACTTAGTATTCGTTTTCAAGGTTCATCATTTTACATAGGCGTCGGAAGCAAATTGAAAGTGGGGGGGCTAAACCAGCTTAAAACACACACGCCAGAAACGTCGGGGGGCTAAGCCCCAATTTTCAACACCTATGTCTACCTTTGCAAAAAAGTGGGGGTGCTAAGCTCCCCTAGCCCCCAGGTTCCGACGCCTATGCTGTACATGTCTTTTATAGTAATACGGGTTGGATTAATTTGTATTTTGTCGCTGCAGCATGTCGGGCATGACCCTTACGTCATCGAGAAAACCGCTTACATCATATATAATATGAAGATCGCCTATTCAAGTAATCCCATGTAATGTGAAAAAAAATGACCTGCCATAAACTAGACTAGGTCTAATTATAATTTGGGCCTCGGATATCCGTAAGGCCCGGAAAAGAAAGTATTCCTCTCATGAACCAGTGATCAGAGCCCGACACCATAAAACTTGAGAAGTTTACTCAAGTCTGAGAATATTCTCAACTTGACCTGCTATGGTGCCAGGCTCTGATGTTTTTCAAATATCATATGCATGTCAATAGCAATAAATCTTGCGAATGAAAACAAATTATTTTCATAAACGTGCCTCGAATGACATAGGTTACACTTTTTATACAGATGGATTATCATTTCAAAACTGATTGACTTTTTTGTATATAAAGGATTAATGAATTTAGAGGGGGCGCGGAGATGCACGCCCCTTAAAGCACACATTTTTTTCAAAAATAAAAGGGTAAATCAAGTTTCTGAAAATGGCCTCTCAGAACTTTCTGAAATTAAAAGAAAATCCAAAAGTCCCCACAAATGCATAGCTCATTTTCTAATTGATAGATAAAATTTACAATGTCTTCTAGATCTTATTTACATATCGGACAAATTATTTGATTTGGTGATATACCTCTATACATCACTGAATCGTTCCTAAGTTTGTGCCGGGAGTCGCACTTTACGTATCAATTTCTTGTGTAATAGCGTTAAAGTTTTTATCAAATAATTTTAAAATGTTATACGATCAATGTTATGTCGTTTGTAAAGGAGAAATTTGTTCGAAGATTCAAAATTAATAATTTAAAATACACGTGGAAATCAAAGTCATCTAGTAGTCGTTGTCTTACTAAGGTCGCCACATTCTTTACGTCCACATTAAATCGTAAAATATTTTAGTATTATAATACATCATATAACCCTAGGTGTTACAACAGTTTTTTCCGTATACAATTTATACTAACGTGCCAAAAGTATGTCAACTTTTTAAATTTTCTTCATAGCTTTCTATGTTAAACCAGCTTCTCGGAATAATTGGCCTGACTGGCATAGTAAAAGAAATCTTGTAAACTTTTGCACAATTGTGTGGAAGTCTGTGGACTATCTTTCTTAATTGGTTTGGAATGTGTCATTTTCTTTTTGTATAAAATTACCCCGAATATGTCGCTCACTTTGATTACTACATTTGGGGGACTCGGCTTTGACCGCGGAAGAGGACGCTGTAATCATTCGAGTTAGTATAATATGCAAGTGTTTATTAGCGACAAGCAAAATTTGTAGCGTCATTTCCTTCTTTGTTCTTACTTAGTGGCGTCAACAAAGTACCTATTATAAAGAAAAAACATCTTAGAAATAGATCTAGAGATTCCAGGGAAATTTAACCCCAAACCAGAAGAAAATAAAAATCTTCTAAGCATGTGAAATTTTGCATGAATTGGTGAATCCACTGATTCATGACGGTGATTGTGAAAATGTCCAATTAACATATATAGAAAGCTATGGGTAAACGAGAAAGTTGACATACTTTTGGCAGCAAGTGTATCAAAATTATATGTTATTCCTTCACCCTGAAGTAATAACATATCTTTTTGTATTGAACAATTTGATCCAGCATTTTATGATTCAATTTTTTCTACCAAATATGTAAAGGATTAAAGCCAACTCAGAATAAATCATAGTATTACATCTTGACCTTTTGACTCCTAAAATGTTTTTGTAGAAAATCTATATATAGCGCAAAGGAAAATTTCCGAACTACACAACTATAACTACCAAAATGCTTGGAAAGTAAGCGTCAAACAGTGATATCAAAGTAATCTATTTCCATTACGTCGCGGTTTGTCATATTAGTATGCACAGAGAACAAATTGACCTGCATCATTTCATCGTAAAGACAGAAATACGGATTATATACGTTAGAATGGGTCAGATTTGAACTGTATTCTACAGTCATCTGTACAAGAAAGAATATTTAGCTGACCTTTATTTTCTCCCAAACTAACCGAAATAATATATCATTGAATGTCATCAATGTAAACATTACGAAACCGGAAGTTACCATGGGCACAATTTTGGTATGAGTACAAAGTATTCGGTCAAAACTAACGGAATGGAACAATTAGGTAAATGGCATATCAGACAAGATCGTGTATACAATCAATATGTAGAGTATAAACACATGTAGGCTAGGTGTATACATTTACAGTAATAGAGTGAGTAAATGCATATAAATAATTCAGTATATGCACATAGCAAGCATACAGCTATAACATCAATAGTGATAGAGATCAATGATCAAAATCATTTGTAAACTTATCAGTTTCGGTAAATATATAATCTTATTAAATGTAATGAAATATTTTACCATTTATATATCATGTCAAGATGAAACTCCATAACTTTTGTTTTAGTTGTCGCTTTTCCTTATAGTTCAGTCATTCATTTTAAACATGTTCTCACTTTTCGATTTACGAACCGGCCTGGCTTAGTCGGTAGCGCGCTCGACACTTGGTCGTGAGGTCGTGAGTTCGAGTCCAGCCGGCGGCAGGTTTGTTTCCTGTCCTTCAGATGAGACAGTAAAAATCGAGGTCACCTGTCGCAGTTGGTGTCGGCACATTAAAAACCCTCACTGATATGGCCGTAAGTGCCGAGCATAGGCCAAAATTTGAAGCCCTTCACCGGCATTTGGTGACGTTTCCATATGAATGAAAGATTCTCAAGTTGGACATAATTTTCGATTTACCAGAGTTTTTTTTCCAAAAAAGTGACAACACGATATATTTGTAGACCTTTCGCACTATCGGAGAGATTTATATTATATAATTTACCAACTAATGCAAAAAGAGAGGTAACTCTTGGAGTTATGGGAGTGTTAAACTCATGTCCAAAAATTAGGTTGTTGAAATATCAAGAAAAAAATAATATTAGTGAGACTATTTCCCCTTGTGAGGTTCCATTATTGTTGATGAAGAAGGTAGAAAATTCTTCATTCAACAAAACACGAGAAGTGTATCGACATAATTTATTGTGACCTATGCTATAGCATGCTGTCAGTGTATTGGGGGTTCTTCAAGTGCAATTTTGTTTATGAAAGGTTATCGAAGAATCATTTTTTACCCTCCCTTTAACGATGTATTTACAACAACATCAGGGATTAATATCATCAACATGTGGGTCCTGTAAAAGGACCCACTCATAATGCAAAATCAGCTATTTTTCATAGCAGTTTTGAGCAAAATTTCCCAATTGTGTCCACCATATTGTTGAAAAAAAAGAGAATTTAGTGTGAACTAAAGTACATGTACGTACTATACTTCCAAGTCTTCAGGTGAAAACCATGTTGTCAGTAAAATGAATCACAGGTTCTTTTTCTTTATTCTTATGTGCCATAGTTAATTTTATCCAATTTGGCTCATTGTAACTTAAAAAATTCCCAACTGGAAGGGTATAGGACCGAATCTATAACCCCTGAACATAATGATTTATAATTATCAGACATTACATCAGCACTGAAGACTTGTGTGAGGATAACATGTCCGACAAAATTTGAGTAAAAATGAGTAACCATTATTTAAGTTTTGGGCAGTAATATTGTCATCGATATCTTTTAACTTTTAATCTTTGTTTATTTATCTATTTATTCATTTTATTTATAGTAAACAAAATATCAAAATAAATAAAAAAGAAAATAAAAAAAACCAAAAAATGTAGATATCACTTCCCGAGGTCCTATGTTTGACTAAAGGAGAGTCTGATACACAGAACAGAAAATATGGCAACATTATTTACCCTATTGTTTTCAAATATTGTAGAACTTATCTAAATTCTAGGCCTGTCTGTTTGTGACCTAGGTAGCCTATATTTCCACCCTAACATACGGATTTCTACAAATCTATTACGTTACCCTTTTGCATGGTATCTGTGCACGTCAATATCCGGTGACAATTTCTTTGCGGTAAAGTTACAGTCTAGTTTCTTTAATTCTACTATTGATTAGGCATCATGCCAGGTTCTGTTTTTATTACAGGAGCAAACAGGGGAATTGGTCTCGGATTTGTAAAAGAGTTTTTAAAACTGCCAAATCCTCCGAAACATATTTTTGCCACCTGCCGAAATCCAGAGTCAGCTGAGGTTTGTCATGTTTGTTGTTCACTGATATTTGTAGGCCTATATTATGGTGGCTGATTTGTGCCATGTCGACATGTTCATCTGTCATCTTTTCGTTCTGTCGTCTTTTCAACTCGAAATAAAGAAAAGTCGACATGGCACTAATCAGCCACCATACTATATCGATATTGCCAGCATGGAATGTTTGACGATTTGTGACTCCCAACTCATTTTACCAGCTTGCTGCGGGTCGTTTCGCTTCTACAATTATAGTGACATTGCTACTTCCTTCTAACATTTCTCATTCTTATCTAAAAACATGTACTGAGTATATATATCAAAACTAGACAAAAGAAGCAATATTCAAATCGGACATATAGTGCAAGATAGCAGGAAATTTTGGCACCGAGTAATTTCAGTACTTGTAAGTAAGTATTTTCAACACTTCCAAAAACATGTGTTAAAACTTGATTTTTAGTAATTTAAATTCATCATGGTATAATATGAACTAAGGCAATGCCTTAAAGTTTTACAAATGCGGGAAAAAATATTCATCTATTTGCTCTCACAGCAACAATTGTCGGGCAAAATAATGTCACAGTTTAATTGTGACGTCGAATATTCAGAACATAAACACTTCCAAAACATGGGACTCTCATAAAAAGTCTCAAAAATGTTTGATTTGAATAGAGTAACTGGTGAAGCATCATGTTGATGTGGTCAATTGTCGGCCATCTTGGCTGGAGAATTTTTTTTTAAGCTCTACACTGTATAGCTTTGGACACAGTCTTGTCAGTTTTCTATGTTATGTACACATGTTAGTTTGCTTTGTGAATAGCCTGCACTCTGTATTAATTGATTTATCTTAATCAATATAGCTGCCAATATTACCTGTTGAAGTGCCAAAAATACCAAAAGCTGAAAAAATAAGCACCAAAGTTACTTGTATAAATGCCAAAGTTACTTATACAAGTGCCAAAGTTACTTGTACAAATGCCAAAGTTACTTATACAAGTGCCAAAGTTACTTGTGCAAATGCCAAAGTTACTTATACAAGTGCCAAAATTACTTGGTGCTGATATTATTTGATGCCAAAATTACTACTTACCGGTAATTACTTTATTATTTACTGGTACTTAGTTTTAACTTAACATTATTCTAGGCATTGAGTATAAATATACCCATACCACAGGCACTTGTGTCATGCAACCCCTGATAGTAATAACACCCAAATACCAAGGGTGTTATTATTATCGTGGATTGCATGACACAAGTGCCTGTGATCCATGCCCATGCAAATGAAATTAATCCTTTCTGTTTGAGATGTTCATGATTAAAGTATCCCTACTATAAAATTGCATGAAACACAATGGTGAATTGTTGAAGCTAGAAAATGAAAGTGAAAGAAGGGGAGCATTTATTTTATCAGACAGAATGTAAGATAAAATCATCCTATTATCACTAAATGTCATTGGGAGTTTTTCCCTCCATTGCTCTTTTGTTGAGAAAAAATAGTGACTTCTCACATGACCCAATTTATTGACATTGCATGGTTAATTCTCTTATAAAAAATATTTTGAAGAATTGAAACAATCAAACAATAGTCTGTGGAAGAGATAAAGGATATACTTTTTTGTTTTCCACTGAACTTTTTTTTTTAATTCAGACAATAAAGTTTTAAATTAAATGTACATTTAAATAAACTTTTAAATTACCTATCTAATATAACTTGGACTATAATTAAGATGTTGCAGTCATAATGAATGATAAATTGAAAACATCAATATTAACTTTCATACTACTATAAATTCTATGTAACAAAATTATAAAACACATATATGGAGTTTTCTTTGATACATTGAGTTTTAAGTTTACTTGAATAGATTTCAAATCATTATAATAACAAAGAAAACATGACAGAATTATATTAATTTCTATATATGATCAGTACCAGTAAAAGTTGCATTTGCCTTGTTTCTTGTGACCTCACTGCATCCTAGAAAACCTATAGAATCAAAATAATTGCAAGTATGTAAAATAATTCTGTATGCATAAAAGATGTTCATTGAAGCACGTCCATGGCACAGCTAGAAATCTATGACACTTAAAGCTGAAACTTTTTATGCATGTAAGTGAAAAAATTTTGAGAGGACCTAGACGAATCCAGAGTGATTTGCTATTGAAATGCATGTCCATGGTAATACGATATATCATTATGTACATTTGGAAATTTGTATGATAATTTTATAATAGGCCCTACATCTAATAATAGGTTCAAAATCTTATATTTCTACAGGAACTTCTGAGTATAGCTAATTCCAACCAGTCTGTGAAAGTTTTAACTCTTGGTATGTACTTTAGCATTAAGGCAAGGTTTGCAAATACAGGGAGATAACTCGTATTTTAAACAAAAGTTAGCGTTGTACCTTATTTGATGATGTCAATTCCATTCATAAAAAATACATTTGATGACGTCATAGTGTTCGCAGTGTCGGGTCATTGTTTTTATAATAGCCACCTGCAATGTTGTACAACAATATAATATATATAATCTATGTCTTGAATATATTGAGAAGTAATGATATTCAAGATTTCCTGTACGACTACAACCAAAACTTTTAAATATGCAATATAGTCCTAATGATTGGTAGCTTGATTTAAAGTATTCTCCATATTTGTTTTATAATATCGAGGTCAGGTAGAGTCTGAGTTTGGCCACCAGTGAGAGGTCTGAGACTTTCCCGACACATGGATCCACGGAACAGTTATCATCCTCAGAGATCCAGGGGATTTCTAAAATCCTTTGCCACACCTGGTCATAAAAATTCATCAAAAATTTGATTATATTTTTATAGGCCGTCAATTTTGATGGGACGTATTATGGTATACCGTTGTCCGTCTGTACGTCGTCCACACTTCACACAATAACTCAAATACACCTCAACAGATTTCAATGAATTTTTGGTAGATAATTTCTTACCATAAATGCAAGCTCCCATAAGATTTTTATTAAATTCTGACTTTCCGTTGCTGAGTTATGGTCCCTGGAAATACGTAAATATTTGAAAAATACCAGTTTTCAGTTTTTCTTTGTAATGCTTCAACATAGTGATTTGATATTTGGTTGTATCTAGATGATTTACAGATCAAGTTAAAATTTGGTTCCAGTCAGATGATTTTATCCAGAGTTATGACCCCTTGACTTAGTAATTTTTTAAAAGATATCCCTTTCTGCACCTTTTCTTTGCAATATCTCTACATATTGATTTGATATTTGGTATATCATTGTATCTAAATGAGTTACAGATCAAGTTCAAATTGAATCCGGTCAGATGATTTTGTGCAGGTTTATGGCCCTTTGACTTAGTAAATTTTTTTTTAAAAAATACCCCTTTTTGCACCTTTTCTTTCCTTGGATGCTTTTGTGCAGAGTTATGGCCCTTGGATAACAATCGTAAGCAATAATACCCATATTAACAGCATATGAAATTGCAACTCGACTTTTACACCTTGGTGCCATATAGATTTTGATAAATTACATGTACTTTGGACAATTGTTTATGTCAATAAGTTCATGTTCCCTTTTAATTCTGATTTGTATAAACAAGCCAAATGGATTTATAATTTTCTGTTAATTAAACTTTTGAAAGAAATTTTACGATGCAGATTGGAGATGCTGACTGATATTGTATTGAAAACTGATCATGTAACATGGTATTAAAAGTCTCATATTTCATTTCAAATGTATTTGAAAAGACCTCAAGGTAGACGGGCGTATCCTGCGCTCTGAAAGCGCAGCTCTTTATTCTTGTTCATATTTGCCTTCAATGAGCACAATAATTAACACTGGTTCCTTTATGAGTAATGCACTCTCAAAGATCACGGTGATAGCAAACTGTCACTTCGTGCATTCGTGATTTTTACTGTCCACTTTCATGTTTGTTTTCTATATTTCTGGTGTTGATTTTCGATACATAGAAAATTTTCACTTTCTTTTGACCACTAAATCCATTGTATGTTTTAGTCTGACAGTTCAAGTCTGTGCGGAGTTATTTTGATGATTTTGTTTAGCTTCAATATGCTGCTATAAATAGCGGACGAAAACATTCCAAATTTATAGTACATGTACCTATTCAAAAGTTTGTAATAATGTTCCATTTATTGACATCTGTAAGCAAAAATATTCATGTATATTTATTGTAATAAGTAACTCGAGAGCCATTTAAACATATTTTTGCATTAACAGCATATGTTTTTAAGATTTAAGATTAAACTTTTGTCATGTTACAATACGTTGTTAGTATAATACAATTTTCTTTGAGTTTAGTAATCATAAAATGAAAAAATCTGTTATTTTCACCTTAAAATATATAGTCATAATGTTCCATTTACAACAAGTAACGGAATTTAACAGAGAAGAATTTGTTCAAATCATTATTTATTTGAAAGAAAAAGTGTCTATTTCTTTTTTTTTTTATCATCATTTATACTGGTCAAGTCCTGTGCTCCCTCCCCCCACCTTGGACTGGAAACAATGAAACTCAGATTTTGTATATATTCCATGGATGTTGGGGAAATCATAATTTTTATTTATAGCGAGACAACCCAAGGACATTCACTCACTGTAATGATGATGATGCTGTAAGTGCAGAAATGTAAATTTTATATCATGATTTGAGGAATAAAAAGCAACTCGGAATCTGTAAGCAAGTACGTATGTGATGTATATGAACGGAACGGTGTTACCTACATCACACACAGCAGAGACTGCAGGCTTTTTCACTTCCATTTGAATGTATGGAGGCTTCATATTGCCATTTTTTTTACCGTAATAAAACGTCTATATATCTGATTTTTCTCATTTTTGTTTTAAGCACAGATTGTCAAAAAGGTGAACCATCCCTTTAAGTTACAGTTTTGAATGCTGTGAAGTTGAAATTGGAGTAGCCATGGGGTAGGAAAATGCTGTTTAACGATATTAATCTGGGTACATTCTTATCAATATTCAAACTAACATATGTGGAAATATAAGTACAGTATTATTCAGACATTTAATAATACAGATTTGCTATGCTTTGGGAAAGGATATTTCAAATTCTTGATTTTTCCTAAAATATTGCAAAATGTAACTACTTTTGAGGTAAAGAATGACTATTTATAGCACGTTTCCACAGATACGAAGTCGGTGACATATGAATTTTATTAGCTTATATTAATGACAATAATAATGTCTTTGTAACATTACTTTTTAGCTCACCTGAACCGAAGGTTCAAGTAAGCTTTTATGATTGCCTTTGTCTGTCTGTCCGTAAACTTTTCACATCTCCTCCAAAACTGCTGAAGGGATTTTGATGAAACTTTACAGGAAGTAAGTACTCAAGGTCCTCTACCAATTTTTTTTCATTTCGGCCCGATAGACCCAGGGGTAGATCCAGGATGGGGCAAAAGAAGCCCCAGGGGGTACCCCTCTTTAAAAATCATCTCCTCCAGAACTGATGCATTTAAAAATTAACTGTATCTCAGTAATTTACATAGATGTATAATTAAAGTTTGTTAATTTCCTTGAAATTGGAAAATAAATTTTTGACACATTTTGGACATCATTTTAGACTTTGTAATTTTCATTCAATTTTGTATGATTTCTTTGATTTTCTCCCCTGCTATTCATTATGGTGCATTTATTTTATGTGTTTTACCTGTGGTTTGGTAGATAAATGCTTTCCTGAAAGAATTTTACTGAAATTTAATATTTTGATTTTTTTATGCAAAAATGAAGGGGGGGGGATTGTGATTTTCCACATTCTCGACTTCCTCTCCAAAACCAAAGGGTGAGACAAAAGAGGCCTCGAGGGGTACCCCTCTTTTAAAATCTTCTCCAGAACCTCAACATGGGTTGAAATACTAATTGTATCTTGAGTGATTTTTATGGATGCATGATTCAATTTCCTGTTTTTGGAATAATATTTGACATCTTTCCCACCTTTGTCATTTTCATTAATATTTAAGTCTCCTCCACTCCTAAGGAGTGTTAAAATAATTTGTAAATTTGAGATTCCCATATTTGTAAGATACCAACACAGTTCAGGTGAGCGATGTGGCCCATGGGCCTCTTGTTAATAGAAACATTGGGACTTGTAAAGGGATCCTTTTTATATTTTTTGTTGCCATGGTAACCATTTCAATTTAAAACATAAAATGAGGTGATTTATCGTTATTACATACATTTTAATTGAATGAGATTTAAGGCTGTGTTCAATTGATGTAATGAAATAATTTGAACACTTTTGAACAAATTAATTTCATTATTTTGATGTTTGGATAATAAATTAATTAAATACATAAACTGTGGAAAAACTGTCGCTTTTCATTTTTTGCACCAGTTTTGCAAGAAAACTGAATGGTCAATTTTCAATGTAATTTCATTTTATGATAGAGCTTTCCTTTCTGTCTTCTGCGGTATCTCATTTGTGTACAATATATGAAAAAAAATTCTCCCGAACATGCAAACCTTGCCTTAATAAAAACTTCATGTCTTTCAGTCTACTTTGTTATTAGACATCATTTCATATTCTTGGAATTTCCTACACTTCATTCTGTGATATGATATATTGTAGAACCCAGTTTAGTATCAGGCACATAAATTCACCCCTAGAGACACATTTGGACTGATCTGAATCATTGGTTCACAGCAGAATGCATTATTTTTCAGGGGCTGATAAGTTAAATCATTTTGCCAGAGTGTGAAATAAGCATTACAGATATAAGAAAGTGTAAAAGTCTTAGTAGCTTTTTCAAGCTTTTTTTTTCTTAAGGGCAAATTGTTTTATGTCACCTAAGTGACCATAATTGCTAGATGTGTATTTATGATATGTAAACTTTTGAACATTTTTTTTTCAAATTTGTCTGAAAGACAATAAAATCAGTTTCTTTAAATTTGATTTGTAACATCTTTAGGAGAACAGTAATGTGTTATTTCTTACCTCTAAGACTGGCTTAGGAGAACAGTAATGTGTTATTCCTTACCTCTAAGACTGGATCTTCAATTTGTACAGAGGAAGGAGAATGCATTGTACATGTGTAATATAAAATTCCTGACCTTTAAGTCTCAAATTTTGTACAGAGGATGGAAAATACATTGTAATTCCCAACCTTTAGGTCTGGGCCTTTGTACAGAGGATAGAAAATACATTGTAATTCCCAACCTTTAGGTCTGGGTCTTTGTACAGAGGATGGAAAATACATTGTAATTCCCGAACTTTAGGTCTGGGCCTTTGTACAGAGGATAGAAAATATGATGTAATTCCTGACCTTTAAGTCTGTGATTTTCTACAGAGGACAGAAAATAGAGTGTAATTTGTGACCTTTAAATCTGGACCTTTGTAGAAAGGTCAGGAAATATGGTGACTGTTAAAAGGTTCTTTCAAGCACTTTAGACAGGACATTCATTTACATTGTAATGATTTTGTTGTAGGAATTATATCATAGAGAAAAGAAAAAAACATGTACTACAAACAACCCCCTTTCCTCCTTTCAAAACCCTGACAGCCTTTGATCATAAAGCAATCTTTGTCTTGTACCAAAAGTTGAGTACTGAATCAAAATTTCCTTTGTATTATCTGCTTCAGTACTAGATGTTCGACTTGTGTATCTTACCAGACTCCCTCTAGGTACAAACATTATCTGCTTCAGTACTAGATGTTCGACTTGTGTATCTTACCAGACTCCCTCCAGGTACAAACATTACCTGCTTTTGTACAAAATGTTTGACCTGTGTATCTACCCAGACTCCCTCTAGGTACAAAAATTACCTGCATCAGTACTAGATGTTTGACCTGTGTATCTACCCAGACTCCCTCCAGGTACAAACATTACCTGTGTCAATACTAGATATTTGACCTGTGTATCTACCCAGACTCCCTCCAGGTACAAACATTACCTGCATCAATACTAGATGTTTGACCTGTGTATCTACCCAGACTCCCCCCAGGTACAAACATTACCTGCATCAATACTAGATGTTGGACCTGTGTATCTACCCAGACTCCCTCCAGGTACAAACATTACCGGCATCAATACTAGATGTTGGACCTGTGTATCTACCCAGACTCCCTCTAGGTACAAACATTACCTGCATCAATACTAGATATTTGACCCATGTATCTACCCAGACTCCCTCCAGGTACAAACATTACCTGCATCAATACTAGATGTTGGACCTGTGTATCTACCCAGAATCCCTCCAAGTACAAACATTACCTGTGTCAATACTAGATATTTGACCTGTGTATCTACCCAGACTCCCTCTAGGTACAAACATTACCTGCATCAATACTAGATATTTGACCTGTGTATCTACCCAGACTCCCTCCAGGTACAAACATTACCTGTGTCAATACTAGATGTTTGACCTGTGTATCTACCCAGACTCCCTCAAGGTACAAACATTACCTGCTTTAGTACTAGATGTTTGACCTGTGTATCTACCCAGACTCCCTCTAGGTACAAACATTACCTGTGTCAATACTAGATGTTGGACCTGTGTATCTACCCAGACTCCCTCTAGGTACAAACATTACCTGCATCAATACTAGATGTTGGACCTGTGTATCTACCCAGACTCCCTCCAGGTACAAACATTACCTGCATCAATACTAGATATTTGACCTGTGTATCTACCCAGACTCCCACTAGGTACAAACATTTAAGTTGAAAGAGATTGTACATGATTATACATTTACAACTGAATTAATTTTAAGGTTTTTGTACAATTGTTATTTTTACCTGCATCAATACTAGATATTTGACCTGTGTATCTACCCAGACTCCCTCTAGGTACAAACATTACCTGCATCAATACTAGATATTTGACCCATGTATCTACCCAGACTCCCTCCAGGTACAAACATTACCTGCATCAATACTAGATGTTGGACCTGTGTATCTACCCAGAATCCCTCCAAGTACAAACATTACCTGTGTCAATACTAGATATTTGACCTGTGTATCTACCCAGACTCCCTCTAGGTACAAACATTACCTGCATCAATACTAGATATTTGGACCTGTGTATCTACCCAGACTCCCTCCAGGTACAAACATTACCTGTGTCAATACTAGATGTTTGACCTGTGTATCTACCCAGACTCCCTCAAGGTACAAACATTACCTGCTTTAGTACTAGATGTTTGACCTGTGTATCTACCCAGACTCCCTCTAGGTACAAACATTACCTGTGTCAATACTAGATGTTGGACCTGTGTATCTACCCAGACTCCCTCTAGGTACAAACATTACCTGCATCAATACTAGATGTTTGACCTGTGTATCTACCCAGACTCCCTCCAGGTACAAACATTACCTGCATCAATACTAGATATTTGACCTGTGTATCTACCCAGACTCCCACTAGGTACAAACATTTAAGTTGAAAGAGATTGTACATGATTATACATTTACAACTGAATTAATTTTAAGGTTTTTGTACAATTGTTATTTTTACCTGCATCAATACTAGATATTTGACCTGTGTATCTACCCAGACTCCCTCTAGGTACAAACATTACCTGCATCAATACTAGATGTTTGACCTGTGTATCTACCCAGACTCCCTCCAGGTACAAACATTACCTGCATCAATACTAGATATTTGACCTGTGTATCTACCCAGACTCCCTCCAGGTACAAACATTACCTGCATCAATACTAGATATTTGACCCGTGTATCTACCCAGACTCCCTCTAGTTACAAACATTACCTGCATCAATACTAGATATTTGACCCGTGTATCTACCCAGACTCCCTCCAGGTACAAACATTACCTGCATCAATACTAGATGTTTGACCTGTGTATCTACCCAGACTCCCTCCAGGTACAAACATTACCTGCATCAATACTAGATGTTTGACCTGTGTATCTACCCAGACTCCCTCCAGGTACAAACATTACCTGCTTCAGTACTAGATGTTTGACCCGTGTATCTACCAAGACTCCCTCCAGGTACAAACATTACCTGCTTCAGTACTAGATGTTTGAGATGTGTATCTACCCAGACTCCTTCTTGCTACAAGCATTACCTGCATCAATACTAGATATTTGACCTGTGTATCTACCCAGACTCCCACTAGGTACAAACATTTAAGTTGAAAGAGATTGTACATGATTATACATTTACAACTGAATTAATTTTAAGGTTTTTGTACAATTGTTATTTTTATCTTAAGACCTAGTCACATATTTCTTATTAGATTTGGTATGTAAATTCATTGTGAGTATATCAATGGTGTACATACTGTATCAGCCTTTAGTGTTTATTTTTCAAACACTAATCAGATACATCTGTTCTGTTTCTATTTAAAAGTATTTCAAGACATCTTCTACTATTATAAAATTTTCTTTTGATATTACAGATGTAAGTAATTTTGACAGCTATGCTGATGTAAAAGCCAAAGTAGAGACAAGCCTTCAGGGAAGTGGCCTCAACATTTTGCTGAATAATGCTGGCGTAAAAATTGACACAAACATAAACAATGTTAGTGCTGAAGCTATGATGGAAAGTTATAAAATCAACGCTGTGGCACCTCTTCTTTTAGCCAAGGTTATTTTTTTACCATTAAATCTTATCTCACTTAAAAAGATAATGTTTAGGTCAACTCACTGACAACAGTCTAATCATTTCATTGACCTTCGTTTGGTAATCTGACTAACCTCAGTCTAATTACCTCACTAACCTCAGTCTGATCACCTCACTGACCTCAATCTTGTTGTCTCACTGACCATAGTCTGCTCTCCTCTCTGATCGCAGCCTGGTCACCTTACTCACTTAAATTTGGTCACCTTTTGAGATATGTTTCCATCCATATGATTACTATGATTACTCTTGAACATTTGCGTGTTCATCCCATTACATCTAGATTTATTCTGTTTAAATCAGGTATGTAAGGTAAGGTACCCTTGCTCCCCTGAGGCATAATGCATTTGATTGGATTTTTTGTTTTACGCCATACTTAACAATCTTTCAGTCATATGATGGCGTCCAGTTTTTATTGGTGGAGAAGAAACCCGGTTACCCGGGTAAAAACCACCGACCTTCTGCAAGAAAACTGGCAAACTTTCCCACTTAATTCAAAATGACCCTAGTGGGATTCGAACCAGAGGTGAGAGGCCTTGTGATTCAAAGCGCAATGCTCTAACCACTCCGCCACGGAGGCCCCCAGGCATAATCGAAGGAGACAATAATGAAAAAGGATGCAGCCATTACATTATCATTTTAAGACAGTGTAGGAGTTTCAGTGTATGTATCAGAAATCATAAAATTGTGTTTCTTGTGAATTCTATGTTCCTTTCAATGAGTTCAATTCAAAATTACTTTGTCTAACCCAGCAAAGCATGTTAACGTTAGACATTGTATACCTGTTTTATTTTCTTTTGCTTGTATCTATGCACTAGACGGTTGATATCTATTTCTACTTTAACAGTTGTGGATATTTAATCTAAAGTTTATTGTTATGGCCATTACTTCTGAACGGTGTTTTAGCAAGAAAAAGAAAGGATAAGTGTTAACCATGTAGTAGACACTTCTTGTACTTGATCAAATATTAACTGATGCACAGACATGCACATATACACACATTTATACGTACTTGATCAAATATTGACTGATGCACAGACATGCACATATACACACATTTATACGTACTTGATCAAATATTGACTGATGCACAGACATGCACATTACACATTTATACGTACTTGATCAAATATTGACTGATGCACAGACATGCACACATACACACATTTATACGTACTTGATCAAATATTGGACTGATGCACAGACATGCACATATACACACATTTATACGTACTTGATCAAATATTGACTGATGCACAGACATGCACATATACACACATTTATACGTACTTGATCAAATATTGACTGATGCACAGACATGCACATATACACACATTTATACGTACTTGATCAAATATTGACTGATGCACAGACATGCACATATACACACATTTATATGTACTTGATCAAATATTGACTGATGCACAGACATGCATATATACACACATTTATACGTACTTGATCAAATATTGACTGATGCACAGACATGCACACATACACACATTTATACGTACTTGATCAAATATTGACTGATGCACAGACATGCACACATATACACATTTATATGTACTTGATCAAATATTGACTGATGCACAGACATGCACACATACACACATTTATACATACTTGATCAAATATTGACTGATGCACAGACATGCACACATACACACATTTATATGTACTTGATCAAATATTGACTGATGCACAGACATGCACACATACACACATTTATACGTACTTGATCAAATATTAACTGATGCACAGACATACACATGTACACATTTGTATATACCTGAAAAAAATATAGAATGTGATCTTAAACAAACAAAAATCTTGCATACCGTATTAGCCATTAAACTGTTTTACATTTACATGCAGTGATATAATGAATCCCAGTAACACTATTGGGGCTACAACAAAATCTTTCAGCTATTAGAATAACAAAGGATGTTCTTTTTCAATTTCAGACTTTTTACCCACTGGTAAAAAAGGCTGCAGATCAGTCAGATATAAAGGATTTTAGTATTGAGAGAGCGGCCATTGTCAATGTTACAAGTAAGGTCGGATCAGTAGACGACAACAAAAGTGGCAGTAGATATGCATATAGATCCTCAAAGGTGAGACATCCATACTATAAAATGGACCTGGCTCATTAAGTTATCAACCCCTGAAAAACAATGGGCTCTTCTGTAAATCAATGGTTTAGAAAGTCCACATGTGTATTTAGGGATAAATGGGTTAAATTGTCTTAGATTCAGAAAATTGTTTGTCCATTGGTCAGTTTGAAACATTTTACTTTCCATTAAATAATCTCAATTTTTGTCTGTAAATTTTAGTCAAATTAATGTTGCCATGAAGATCTTGGAAGAGTTTCTCTGTGTCCAACATTTGACAGTATTTGCTAAAGTTTTGGGACCTTAAATTCACCATAAATGACATTATTCTTAGGGCCATGATATTTCTTAAACATATCTTTTTTCATATACTTGAAAGGAAAACACATTTTTCTCATTGTTACCTCACACATATATTTCATACAGGATAACATTGGATTTAACTGGGAATGTCTACAGAGCCTCTCAATGATTTGCTTTTGACAGTCTACAGAGCCTCACAATGATTTGCTTTAGACAGTCTACAGAGCCTCACAATGATTTGCTATAGACAGTCTACAAAGCCTAACAATGATTTGCTTTTGACATAGTTCAGTGCAGTGATAGTTATCTTACAATACTAAACCTATAATTCAAATTTTATCAAAACATTAAAAATGACTTGAAAAGTAACTGATCCTATCTGTGAAACACCCCAAGGAATTTAAATAAGCTGTGAAGGTATCAGAATCAGTTCCAACCCACTTCTGTAAACAACCAGCAATGATAAGCAGGCGCAAATTTAGGTTCTTCTATTGATCATGGAAGCCTCATATGAACAAGAATCAATTTGAAAAATTACGATTTCCTTTCTTGATAACAAACATAGTTGTCCTTGAAAATAACATGTATTCCACGCCTGCTCCGTGATCAGACATAATATCCACTATGGCAGGCGTCGTATGTATTGTTAACAAAGTTGCTGAGATTATTACTAGACTGTTCTACTATACTGTACTGCCTACTATAACATGGACAATGAGACCTGAGACATCTTACAGATACAGTCAAACTTGTCTATTAAGGTTACTCAAGAGACCTGAGACATCTTACAGATACAGTCAAACTTGTCTATTAAAGTTACTCAAGAGACCTGAGACATCTTACAGATACAGTCAAACTTGTCTATTTGCTGTCAAGAGACCTGAGACATCTTACAGATACAGTCAAACTTGTCTATTAAAGTTAGTCAAGAGACCTCACATCTTACAGATACAGTCAATCTTGTCTATTAAGAGCCTCAAAGAGACCTGTAGACATCTTACAGATACAGTCAAACTTGTCTATTAAGATTACTCAAGAGACCTGAGACATTTACAGATACAGTCAAACTTGTCTATTAAGATTACTCAAGAGACCTGAGACATCTTACAGATACAGACAAACTTGTCTATTAAGGTTAGTCAAGAGACCTGAGAAAATCTTACAGATACAGTCAAACTTGTCTATTAAGGTTACTCAAGAGACCTGAGACATCTTTACAGATACAGTCAAACTTGTCTATTAAGGTTACTCAAGAGACCTGAGACATCTTACAGATACAGTCAAACTTGTCTATTAAGGTTACTCAAGAGACCTGAGACATCTTACAGATACAGTCAAACTTGTCTATTAAAGGTTAGTCTTGAGACCTGAGACATCTTACAGATACAGTCAAACTTGTCTATTAAGGTTACTCAAGAGACCTGAGACATCTTACAGATACATAAAACTTGTCTATTAAGGTTACTCAAGAGACCTGAGACATCTTACAGATACAGTCAAACTTGTCTATTAAGGTTAGTCAAGAGACCTGAGACATCTTACAGATACAGTCAAACTTGTCTATTAAGGTTAGTCAATGAGACCTGAGACATCTTACAGATACAGTCAAACTTGTCTATTAAGGTTAGTCAAGAGACCTGAGACATCTTACAGATACAGTCAAACTTGTCTATTAAGGTTACTCAAGAGACCTGAGACATCTTACAGATACAGTCAAACTTGTCTATTAAGGTTACTCAAGAGACCTGAGACATCTTACAGATACAGTCAAACTTGTCTATTAAGGTTACTCAAGAGACCTGAGACATCTTACAGATACAGTCAAACTTGTCCTTTAAGGTTAGTCAAGAGACCTGAGACATCTTACAGATACAGTCAAACTTGTCTATTAAGGTTAGTCAAGAGACCTGAGACATCTTACAGATACAGTCAAACTTGTCTATTAAGGTTAGTCAAGAGACCTGAGACATCTTACAGATACAGTCAAACTTGTCTATTAAGGTTTAGTCAAGAGACCTGAGACATCTTACAGATACAGTCAAACTTGTCTATTAAGGTTAGTCAAGAGACCTGAGACATCTTACAGATACAGTCAAACTTGTCCTATTAAAGATTAGTCAAGAGACCTGAGACATCTTACAGATACAGTCAAACTTGTCTATTAAGATTAGTCAAGAGACCTGAGACATCTTACAGATACAGTCAAACTTGTCTATTAAGGTTAGTCAAGAGACCTGAGACATCTTACAGATACAGTCAGACTTGTCTATTAAGGTTAGTCAAGAGACCTGAGACATCTTACAGATACAGTCAGACTTGTCTATTAAGGTTACTCAAGAGACCTGAGACATCTTACAGATACAGTCAGACTTGTCTATTAAGGTTAGTCAAGAGACCTGAGACATCTTACAGATACAGTCAGACTTGTCTATTAAGGTTACTCAAGAGACCTGAGACATCTTACAGATACATTCAAACTTGTCTATTAAGGTTAGTCAAGAGACCTGAGACATCTTACAGATACAGTCAAACTTGTCTATTAAGGTTAGTCAAGAGACCTGAGACATCTTACAGATACAGTCAAACTTGTCTATTAAGGTTAGTCAAGAGACCTGAGACATCTTACAGATACAGTCAAACTTGTCTATTAAGATTACTCAAGAGACCTGAGACATCTTACAGATACAGTCAAACTTGTCTATTAAGATTACTCAAGAGACCTGAGACATCTTACAGATACAGTCAAACTTGTCTATTAAGGTTAGTCAAGAGACCTGAGACATCTTACAGATACAGTCAAACTTGTCTATTAAGGTTAGTCAAGAGACCTGAGACATCTTACAGATACAGTCAAACTTGTCTATTAAGGTTACTCAAGAGACCTGAGACATCTTACAGATACAGTCAAACTTGTCTATTAAGGTTAGTCAAGAGACCTGAGACATCTTACAGATACAGTCAAACTTGTCTATTAAGGTTAGTCAAGAGACCTGAGACATCTTACAGATACAGTCAAACTTGTCTATTAAGGTTAGTCAAGAGACCTGAGACATCTTACAGATACAGTCAGACTTGTCTATTAAGGTTAGTCAAGAGACCTGAGACATCTTACAGATACAGTCAGACTTGTCTATTAAGGTTAGTCAAGAGACCTGAGACATCTTACAGATACAGTCAGACTTGTCTATTAAGGTTACTCAAGAGACCTGAGATATCTTACAGATACAGTCAGACTTGTCTATTAAGGTTAGTCAAGAGACCTGAGACATCTTACAGATACAGTCAGACTTGTCTATTAAGGTTAGTCAAGAGACCTGAGACATCTTACAGATACAGTCAGACTTGTCTATTAAGGTTAGTCAAGAGACCTGAGACATCTTACAGATACAGTCAGACTTGTCTATTAAGGTTAGTCAAGAGACCTGAGACATCTTACAGATACAGTCAAACTTGTCTATTAAGGTTAGTCAAGAGACCTGAGACATCTTACAGATACAGTCAGACTTGTCTATTAAGGTTAGTCAAGAGACCTGAGACATCTTACAGATACAGTCAAACTTGTCTATTAAGGTTAGTCAAGAGACCTGAGACATCTTACAGATACAGTCAAACTTGTCTATTAAGGTTAGTCAAGAGACCTGAGACATCTTACAGATACAGTCAAACTTGTCTATTAAGGTTATTAAAGGAAACAGGCAAAAGTTGCCTTTATAGCTGCCGTTTATATTGAGGTTTATTCATCATAAAAGCATTAACAAAGGTTGTGTCTGAATGGCCTTTATATGCAGGTGCCTTTTATGCAGAGGTGGCCTTTAAGTTTGACTGTGTAGAGATAAGGTACTTATCGGTTCCAATATGGTATATTGTTCTTACACTATGACCTTTTTAGAGAGACCTTTTCTCTTGAGAGACTACATTACCATGACAGATACATGTATGATGGGTCCCAGAGGACAGATTTTTACTTTGTTATAAATGGCATTTTATCTCCATTACAGTCTGCTCTGAACCAGATAAACAAAAGTCTCAGCATAGATTTAAAGAGTGATGGAATTTTGACAGTCTTATTACATCCAGGATGGGTAAAAACGGAAATGGGAGGGCCGAATGCACTAATCTCTACAGAGCAAAGTGTACAGGGAATGATGAATGTTCTATCAACTGCAAACAGTGATTCTAATGGGGTAATGTTTGATTATGCTGGGAAGATTATTCCATGGTAAATACTGGCAAGCTGAGCCAAGGACATATTCAGAACATTTAAAAAGGTTATACATGGAGCATAGAAAACATGTTATGGATGCAGTACAAACATGGTGTTTATTCTGTCAAACGATCTACATCATGAAAATGATGACAAAAAACATCGTGATTGTCTTTCTAACTGTAGTGTAAACACATGCAAAATTTCACTCTACACTATGGCGGTAAATACCGGCACTGCCCTTTAAAAACAGGATGTCCAAAAGTTAACACTCAGGAGATTAACTGCCCTGGTAAGCTTGTTACGCACGGACATTTTTTATTGCATATTGAAGTGTCAAGTCATACATTTTGAGAGATAATCCTTTACACTATTTTTCATGGAGTGATAGTGTTTTTCTAGTTTTGCACATCAAAAAACACACCGTACTGTGTTTCACTCTACACCAAGTAGAGTGTTTGACAGAATAAACACCACGTTTGTACTGTAGCTGTTAAGGACTGCTTATCACTATACATGCTGTTGATAGGAAATCATCCCATACAATAATCAGTGCTTGATCTTATTGGATAGTTTGGACGTACATGTATATATAGTATGTGACATTTTTTGTCTTTATTACCTGTGAGCCACAAAATAAGAGAAAAGAACAGTCTGTCATAGATCAAATGAACATTCGATGGTGGGCGTATTATCTCTGTGTTCTTCTACAAACCTGCCCATTGCTTAGCCACAAACATTTTGTAATTTATGCTAAACTGACAAATACATATGTGAGGCTGAAGCAATCTGTGTCAGTTTTATGAAATATTTACCTTTTTCCTCAAATGTTAAATTTTCACCAACAAAAGACACATTTTATAATTATAATTTTTTAGTTTTGAATTTGAAAAATGCAACTTCTGGTTTTTAATGAATCATTATGTTATAGTTACTTTACTCAGTTTTACAATGAAATTTGGATTTATTATATTATACAGGTTTCATTGTACATAGTATTAGTATAGTAAATGATTTTAACATTTTAAAGACTAATCATCATTATCATGTCTAGTATTTAGGTGTTAAATGTTAAAAAAACCATGTGCTTTTATCAATTCCATTAAGATATTAATCTGTGACCAATTGATCTTGTTTAGTGTTGGTCTAACAAGATAAAAGTTAAAAGTGGCACATTCATGTTCAATTAAAAACCAAAACAATTTTGTCTATTTTCCAAAAATAGAGATGTACAGGTAACACATTTTACTCTTGATTGAGTACATGTAATACTGTTACTGTTTTAATATTTTCTTAGATGGAAATTAGCTGTGTTTTTTTTCCCAAAACTTTTTTCTTCCATTTTTGCTACTTAGATTGATATACAATTTTTTTTTTATTATTGTTGTTTAACGTCCCACTCAAGAATATTTCACTCATATGGAGACGTCACCAATTGCCGGTGAAAGGCTACAAATTTTGGCTTGATATACAATAACAAGAAAAGAGATATATACAATATCATACTATAAGTACTTATATACACCAGCATTAAACACAGTTTTGTAAAATAGCCCCTTTATAGAACCTTTTAGAATATTTACTTTATGAAATTATTGTAAAAAAATGTTTTGCTTGAGATTGACTTTTTGTAACTTTAACTATATTTAAATGAAGTATTTACTGGAATGTTCAACACAAACTTTTAGTCACTTAAAACTTAATTCATCATAATCTGGATGTATTATTGCTTATTGCCTATAAAGATGAATATATTTTTCGTTTATATTTAGTTATTTTGTAGAGGAATATGTTTGTTACTTATCATTTATTTTTCATTTATATTCAGTTATTTTATAGAGGAATATGTTTGTTACTTATCACACTCCAGGACAAGCCAGATTTGTTTATATAAAATACCGTTTGTTACATTTAATTGCATCAGTATTAATTAAGCTTTACTTAATTAAGTATTAGTAATACTCTATCACATTATTATTTGAATGCTTAGTTTGAATCCATGATTCAGAAGAGGTCAAAGTTCAAGGCTGTTACACAGAGTTATTCCTTGTTCAATATTATTCAGAGTTAGAGTTACATCATTTATTTACAGTCAGACAAATAAGAAATTGATTACAGTTTTTAATTCTTATTTTCACGTATTAATCTACTTTAATTTGGTTGTTGATTTGTTAATTTATGAGAATTAATCAATTATCTCAAATGTTCATAGGGAGAATAATTATTTGAACCTTGCATAAAAAGTGTTACTTAAAAAGGATATCAATTTGCAATTTAATGCTATAATTATTACTTCTGTAACATGTTTACAAGATTTTAATTTACCATTTTGTTCGAAAACTGAAAATCTGTAATAAATTTGCTTTAAAAAATTCATTGTTGTATTTTTATATGTGTACCTAAACAGAAATGAAATGAGTTTTGTATTTGAAATAAAGTTCAAGCATTGACTTATGCGTTTCAGTGTTTCCATTATTTCGCCATTTATATAACTTGTCAACATGTCCCAGATGCAAGAGATCTCTATATTGACTATTTCTTAAAGTGTTCTATAGTTATTCATTAGATGACGTTGATATTGATAGTGGTTCAAGATCTACTGTAAATCTATGTGTTGTCTGTATTTTTTGTTTTGTTTTATGGGTATTTTATGCCCCACGCAACAGCTTGTCCAGACAAATTGCAGCAACCAATTATTATTGGCGAAGGAGAAAACCTTGGTATCCCTGGGAAATGACAACCGACTTTCCACAGGTAAACTCGTAAATTTTCTCCCAAAATCAGCTTAGGTTCTAACGACGCTCGAACCTGCGCTTACAAGAGGTGAGGTTTGTAGTTTATCATCTACCGATGCGAGTCCATTTTAAAACCCTCATGAATTTACTAGGTGGCAAAATTTTCTGGCTGCAATTATACTTAAAGATTCATAACTGATTGATAATGCTATTTTTTATGTTTCTGGTCTTAATACAAATGAAACACGCACAAACAAAGGCCCATTTCATCTTATTGCGCAGTGTCATTGTCCCATTGCGCAATGTCAGTATTTTGACGTTGAGTGAGACAAACCATGATATATATAAAGTGTTTCTCGTGTAGCAATGTAATACATGTATAATATAACATTCACATCTTGCATGAAACAGTCGGGTAGATTGTTCTACGTATCCCAGGGTCTTTGTTTTCTATATTTACCGAAATCTCACATTATCGACAGTCGGGTTGGTTGCTCTACGTGTCCAAGGATCGTTATATCTTGCATATACTGGAGTCTCTTATTATCAACAGTCGGGAAGCTTGTTCTTGTCCTATGGTCGATGTATCTTACGTATATATTAGGGTCTGACATTATCAACAGTCGGTAGTTAAACGTATCTCAGGGTTGCTATGTTCTACATATACTTAAGTCTCGCATTATCAACAGTCGGGCAGTTCTACGTATACCAGGGTTGCTATATTCTACATACTGGTCACACATTATCAACAGTCGGGCACTTATACGTATACCAGGGTTGCTATATTCTACATACTGGTCACACATTATCAACAGTCGGGCACTTCTACGTATACCAGGGTTGCTATATTCTACATACTGGTCACACATTATCAACAGTCGGGCACTTCTACGTATACCAGGGTTGCTATATTCTACATACTGGTCACACATTATCAACAGTCGGGTAGCTTATTCTACACTGGGGTCGCTGTATTCTACATATATTGGAGTCTCACATTATCAACAGTGGGGTAGTTCTACGAATCCCTGAGTCGCTGTATCAAACATATACATGTACTAGGGTCTCGCATAATCAACAGTCAGGAAACTTGTTCCTGTCTTAGGGTCGATGTATCTTACATATATTAGGGTCTGATATGATTAACAGTCTTGATCTACGTGACTTGGGGTCACTGCATTTTACATGTACTGGAGTCTCTTTATATAGCATATACCAGGGACTCGCATAATCAACAGTCGGATATCTTGTACTACGTCCCCCATAATCGCTTTTTCTTTATATGCTTGAGACTCACATTTTCAGCTCATCTCATCTTTGTTGATGGTAAGAGAATTTGTTGGGACAGGTTTACATGCTTGTTCTGGTATCAACTAAACGTGCATGGCATATGTCTTATGATTTTTGTTTTACGCCATACTCAAAATTTTTCAGTCATATGATGGCGTCCAGTTTTTATTGGTGGGGAAAAAAACCCGGTTACCCGGGTAAAGACCACCGACCTTCCGCAAGAAAACTGGCAACATATGTCTTATGAATCTAAGCCTATGCTTCACATTATTAACAGCGGGTAGCTTTTTCTACGCGTCCCAGAGTCGCTCTATATAACGTATACTGGAGTCTCATATTTTCAAAATTCGGGTAGTTGTATTGTTTGATTCACATAAGATAGGCGAGTAACCTTTTGATTATCATACGGATGATTCTACTCACTTTTCGGTTATGACAAGCTGCACGGGAAAAACGTTTTATTCCTCACTGGATACTTTCTTATGTATGGCAACAAGTAGGAACGATTACTCTAGTCAATGAAATTTTAATGCTATGTATTTTTACCTAAATTTTAAACCTGTCAAAGTCAGGAAGGGGTTCAAAAGACTCCACCCACCAGGTTATATGGATTTTACTACGTGCCCCCGTGTTGCCGTTTCTTACATATACTTGAGTCTCACATTATCAACAGTCGGATGACTCTACGTGTCCTAGTACGTTTTTTATGTTAATGGAGTCTTTAACATATACAAGTGAAGAACCACAAATATTGACTATGTTATTGACCTTTTGTCAACGGAGTCGACAAAATCGGATCATTAAAAATAATAGAACATTGTTTAAATCCATGACTTTCACTTCCTTTGCCGAGGTAACGGTCATTATGTCTGCTTAATACTATTGGTGAAGGTTACACTGGGTTAGGTTAATAAAGTGACCGACAAGTTGAAAACAATTTCTGACATTAGTAAAATCATTCTCCATTCTGAAATTTTATCATATATTTGCTTTCAATCGGTTCTTTATAGAATCATTATATGAAATTATTTCTCTGTTTTAGAAAATAGTAATCGTTAATGGTTTTTCAATGTCCGCCACAAGACAGGATTCTTGAATCATAGCAAGAAACCCAACGCTGAGGTGCAGATCTTTCCGCATGAGACATTTGCCATTGGAGTTGTCGAACTAGCCCACTCTCTTTCTGCTCATGATAAGAGCCCGATATGCCGTGAGAGAGGTATCATGTAAACTTGTATGACATGGACCAATAGCGATCGGAGTCCTAGTCCCAAATTTACTGTACTACGAGATCATTTACCATGCGATTCATTGCGAATTGTTTATATAATTATGAAATATGTGCTTCCTGTATGTTGTAAGCTGATGCAATAGCAAATTTTTCTCATTTTCTACCAAATATCAAGTGGCCTTGTTTGTCCTAGATAACATAATAGCATGCATTGTGGTATATAACATGACAATCTCGACGCATTCACAGATTCTAGATGAGTTTGTTTTGTCGCTGTCGACATTTTATCTGAGGGTTACAATAAAATGCTATTTTACATTAGCCTCTCGGTAACCCTTGACTAGTCTAAAACTTTTGATAAATGAAAACAACTCATTACAATTTCCCTCATATCCTTTATTGAAGTCGCCAGTGAAGTACATACAGTAAGAATCTGACCACAATAAACAGTATAAATATCTACCAAAAATAAGGAAAACATGCTGTGTTATATATTTTTTTCTTCTGACAGAAATTCAATATTTTTGTAACGAAAACTTATGAAATTTTGAAATGTGTTGGTCCTACTGAAATTGAAAAATGAATTTATGACAAGAATCATAATGATTAACTTGGGCTGATATATGTCTTAATTGATTTACATTTGAACATGACTTTGATTATTATTATTATCATCAATAAATCAAATATTATCATAAAAAAGAAGAAAATATTAATGACTTAGGTCTGAAATTAGTCGTATAGGGTACGGTATAAGCTTATTAGATTTCCCCCAAACGATTTTTTGTGAAATGATTTATATCTAAGATTTAATTTGCATCAAAATAAAAACTTTATATGTACATTATCAAAGTGAACAGATTCTTGTGTGACCGAGTTATTGATGATAATCGATGTGAAAATGACGCCACGAATGAGAATAATGTGTATGTTGACTAAATAATTATATACTACTATTTGAGATTCAATACTTTGAAATTTGGAATAGGCTGATATCACTAAATCGGCACTCTTCTCATTTATCAAAATAAAATGGAATTGAGAAAATTCTAGCCTTTTTGCGTATCATTTATATAAATAAATGCAAATGATATATTAACTTTGGACTTTGCCATATTCTTTAGTTCTTCATATTTCTGAATTGAATGAAGTAAATTTGGATGTGTTTTGATTATTTTGCTTTAGATTTCAAGTTTGGTGAAATTATGCAATTAAATTAAATCTGTGGATTTTTTATGAGAAAGGACATATTTTTAAATATAACAGATACATGCAATGTTTGGCTGACTTCCACCTAAGTGCAAATAATGAGTTTTTCTTCAGTATGTGTAACAAACAGTATGTGATATAAATTTTACAGTTTCCTTTAATTTTGACCTCAGTAACGCAAGGGTACTAGATAAATATGAAAAACCAATAAAAGTTACCCAAATGCTTTCTACACAAAAATAAGATTATGCGCATCTATCAAATTATCTTGCAACCAAATCTAACACAGACATCCTGTCATGAAATTACCGATTTTACACACTTAGTTTCTTCTCTTTGGTTTATTGCTTTATTACTACTCGAAAAGCATTGTTTAATTATGTATATTAAGCTCAATTACCCCTCACTGCCAACCAATATCTTATGAAACTATTATAAAAACATAGGCATAATGGAAATAGAATTTAATAAGATTTCTAGAATTTCAAAATGTTTGACTTTGCAAAACTGATTGAGAGTGCTATACTGTTTTTAAACAGATGGATGAAACAAAATGTTACAAATGCTTGTGGTTATGGTCTTCACCGTGTACTTTCATCATGTGCTCTGCAAACCTGTAAGTAAATATATAATCATAAGCACGGGATAATATTGGATAAAACGAAATACATGTCAGCAAAATATATGGTTTGTGAATTCTTGCATCAAACAAAAGAAACAAGGTAGTAAAGGGAAATAACTCGCACGAATGTCGTCCAATTATAGTGAAAACAAAATAAAAACAATATGATATAACTATTCAAATATCAAACTGCTGGACACAAACTCTGCAACAAAAATTAAATAAATGGAAATAAACGAACACGAATAAGCAAATGGAAGAACTTTTTTTTTCCTTTGTGCTATCAGACATAGAAACATGAAAAAGAGAACATCACGGGAACATCATGTAACAGCATAATGGTAAAGATGCAAGTATTGTAAAATCCATAAAACCTGGCGGGGTGGAGTCTTGTGAAGTCATTCTTGACCTGGGCGAGTTTAAATTTTAGTTAAAAAAAGCATAAGATTTAAAATTAGAGTAATCGTCCCTACTTGTCACCATACACAAGAGAGTATCCAGTGAAGAATAAAACGTCTTTCTCGTGCAGTTTGACAAAGCCCAAAAGTGAGCAGAATCTTACTTATGGTAATCAAAAGGTTACTCCGCTCCGCCATCTTATGTTAATCGTACAATACATACAGTTGATTATGAATTAAGTAAATAAAAGGTCAAATACAATAATAAACAGTTAATGCATACTTCTCGTGGCAGTCAGCGGCAATGTCCCTTTTGCAGGATTCGGTATGGGCAAGTTTGTATAGTACCTGGAAAAGAGATCAAACACATATGATTATTTGAAGATATACAGTTTCTGCAAAATACATGAGTTTTTGTTTATAGTTAGATATGATAAGGATTCTCATCAAATCCTACCACATTATTCGTGAGTGAATCAAGACAGGATTGGTAGCCCGAGCATTACGTTCAATTTGGATCTTTTGCATCAAGCAAAAGTAACAAAATCGTTCTATTAAATTGAGGGAAACAATTGGAACCGATGTCGTCCAATAGAGGCATCAGTTTTGGCGGAAAAAAGTAAAAACAAATGTTTATGCTATAAAAATTCAAATAACAAACTACTAGCTAAAACTCTACTATAAAATATATAGTAAATAAATAGATAAACAAATGCAATACATTTTCACTTCGACAAATTCTGCGTAATGTAAAATGTGAATGTTTTTTAACTCGAGTTTTCGAACACAAATATTTGGAACAATGAACTCTAATGGAAACAAATATAAGATATCAAAAATTTGTAAAATGTACACACAATACTCACCAGGAAAACCAAACTGTGAAGCAAAAGCGTGTAGAAAAATGCCATGGTTCTGGCAACTTTGTTTCCCATGATAAAGCGACCCTGAAATTGAAGTTTAAACTGTATCTATTTCATAACAATTAAGAAACATATTATGTCAACTTATATAAATGTCTCTCGTTGGCTCTGATGTTGGCGTGCAGGGGTCTTGCTGTGCGAGGAAACTGGAGTACATGGAGAAAACCAACGTGCCCGACTTGGAAGCCATACCATCTCACATCTCACATTGTAGTATTCATGTGTGAAATTTTATAATGATGTACAATCCTTATAAAAATGTTTTAATGAACATTGACGAGGGTATTGTTATATTTGCCTTATTACCCGGTAGTTCCAATAAGTGAAGTTTTCCAATACAATATTTGCACATTTTAAAATTGATAAATTTACAAAATTTGATTTATTGGTTTTGTTCGTCTAGAATAAATATTCGTCGGTAATTTAAAAACAGAAGAATAAGTTCATCATAATCTCCTCGTCTTCATCGTGAAGCCTGTCTTTTTCTACTGGCGCTAAAAAGTAAATTGAAACGAACTAAAGTGGAAACAAGATGTAAGGGAACGACACAAATGTCCTCCCGCGGCAAACTACAAACTTGCGTTTTGATATAACAACATACCAAATATCAATTCAATGTCAATGACTAAGATAATCTGCAACAGAACTGGTGAACATCTGTACAATTTTTCAATTCCAAGGTGCATACCTGTGCAAAGAAATCAATCTATTTAAATCAAATATGAAGTAGGCCCGTGTCTTCAGACAACAAGGTGGTTATAAATCTCTCTCTCTCTCTCTTTCTCTCTCTGCTGTGGTGGTACATACCATGCTGAGTGTTATTTTATCATATGGTTTCAGGTTCATGTAACGTCTGACTCTTTCCTGAAATAAAGAACATAGTCGTCTATAAACTTATAAACAAATAGATCTCTCTCCACTCTCATTCTTTTGCATATGTATAATATCAATGTGTATGCTTCTGGACTTCCAATGTCATATGCAATTATAAGGTTATTATAACATGTCTTTTTCAAAATCCATTTTTATAACATGTATAGTGAATGAAATAGCACTAATGAAGTAATGAAATTAATAAAAAATATGATAAAATGTGATCGACCACACTCACCTTCTTACTGAACGTCGAAAATGGATCGAGCTTCTCCTCATATTGAGATGAATATCTGCTCTCTGTATCATCTGATCCGGTCGCACTCTAAAGCAAGGAAAAATACATACAATCTTCAGAATACAATATAGAGGAAGTCTTAAAATTTTCAGAATACAATATAGAGGAAGTCTTACAATCTGACTGTGCAAGCAAAGTTTTAATAGATATGAAAATCACAGATACCGAAGTATCAATCCGCAGGATGGCCAGGAAACAAATATACAAATCTGGTGAGTATTGGATAACACAGACCTTTAAAAATCCAGAGGTGGGATCTGGTGTAATGGAAAAGTAATCATCCCCTGTTGACCGATCACAATGGCCGTGAGTTCAGAGTCAAATTCCCATGAAATATGTGAGGAATAATACAATCATCACAATCAGCATAGACGACTCAAAAACTGATACCGAACAAGTAACTCAACATTTCATTTAGTAAAACATAGTAATTACAAACAGGGTCAATATACCGACTGTGAAATTACCCTCAGATTAACCGAAACGTTCACATCAAGCATGATTCTAAATATCCCTATGAAATAGCTTATCAGTTATTAGTTTCCCGTTGTATATGAAATGTTCATATGGAGAACACGCCCTAGCATATCGCATCATTTGTGATTCATAAACACCATATGCAGGCGATAATGAAATATTACTGCTTAAATGAAAAAAAAGATTAATAGAAAATATCTCTTTACTCTGAAGGTTTATGGCACAAAAATGGTATCTATCGATAACAAACTAAGGATATTTTCTAGGAAGGTATGAGTAAACGTTAACAAATATTCCATCTTTCACCTAGACAATTTTTGTGAACTTTGACATTCTAAAACACGCACATGCTAATTCAAATATTAAAATGATTTAGACTTCCTCACAGTTTACATTGCAGTTTCTTTTTACATGAAAAAATTCATTATTGTTATTTATATTGCATCCGAATAGTCTATCATCCAATTTTGATAGACGATGTAGCATCATTCTTCACTATTCATCTCTTAGAGAAAGTGTTCCAGTATTCTGCCTCGCTATTGAATATAAAGAAACTTCACTGGGGTAACATTTGGAACGTCGGTGGTGTTGTTTCGTATACTCTGTACCTGGGCTTTAATGTTTGACAAAAAACTATCTGGCACTATATAGATAACTTCAGCCATTTCATTATGAGACTGTCCCTGTTTACCCTCACATTTTCTATCATTTCTATCTTTGTTATTACGCGTGCATTTCAGCCTAGCAAATCAAATTCAACCAGGAAGATCATGCAACTAGGAAATATCAAGCAATGAACATTTTCATAATGAAAATCGATATTTTTTTGTGACAAAAAAATAAATGAGACATAGTTCCTCGATGTATGATCATAGAAATATTGTTATATACATCTGGTAATTTTACGACCATATTAGGTAAGGCTGGTTAAAGACTTAGCTGTTATTAGATGATATCCCCTTATTAAACTACGTCAAAGTTAGAGTGTAAAAACCCAGATTTGAACATCTTTGATAGTTTGAGTGTGCAATATTCATTTACGTCAGTGAACTCTTGTCTAAAATGTCAATTTTTCACATTAGTTAACATCCCCGTAATTATCATAAATGGCATCGAAACCTGCCTCCTATTTATATCATTATGACATAAATATTTATACCCTACATATTTGGTGTTATATAAATCATCTATGTCACTAAAATAAAATTCTATTCATTTAAAAATGGTTAACCTCAGTTGTAATATCGCAGGTATATGCATAATTATAATTGAAATATAATTTCCAAGAGTATTTAAGAGATAAAAATACCTGTATACCTGTACAATGCACAAATAAGGCGAATATTGGACAAGCACGGAACTCTGGGTATTCAAAATGTGGGAGCAGACGTACTAACATACTAAGCATACTCTGCCACTGGTCATTCACTTCACAGTTCAATAGGTAAATTAATACAGAGGGTATAAGTACTGGTCAAAATTGCTATTTAAGTCGGGGAATGATAACCTATATAACTGATAGTGAAACATGGCATTGGCAGAGATCTAGTTCGGTTTGGAATCTTGTGTTTTGAACTGATGTTTTACTATGGAAAATGATACTGAGAACAGTACAGAATTTTTTCTTAAAAATTTATTGTAAAAATAACTGTAATATATTAGCACAACAAAATAACTAAATCTAGAGAATACATATTACACGATGTTTTGGCGCACTGTCATCAATTTCTCATTTCCGATATTTATTACCTATAATTTTTACCTGTGATATTTAGACCTTGGTTAAGTTCGACCGTTAAATCACGGAACACATCGTGGTAAGTTTTGTGCTATTTTTGGTTCTCACAAATTTCATTTGAATTTTCGTAGATTTCTAGACGTCCGTGTCTGTCCAATAGTCACCAGATTTGTAGAAGTATAATTTTTATTTCACAACATATGCACACTAAACACTAAAGCAAACAAAGGTTGGTCATTTAGTCAAAACACACACATGCACGTTGATCAACCACCGTAATACCACAGCCAGGATCAAGTTAATTAGCGAAACCATTATGACAATCACAGTTTACTATTATCTATGTTTGTAACAAAAGACTCAGGGGTCGAAACTTTCATTTGAACAAAACAGAGAACAACGAACATTTTTTGATCTGGAAAATTCACTTGCGTCTCAGGTGAAATAAAAAGTAAGCAGAGAATCTCAATGGTTATCAAGAAACTTGCCCCAGCACTTCTGAAAGGGCGTGGACAAGATATATGTATTTAAGATATCTGACTATGTCTGAAAGAACCGACTATCGTCTATTATTTGTCCTCTGAAGGGGCTGTGACCCTTTCTTTGAGCAAACTGTTTTCTCAAATCCATTGAAACTCTAATTGCATTATACTATTGTTATACAAACACAATGACAAGATAAAGGTTATACGGTCGGTGTAATAGCCTTGTTTGCAACTATTCTGTTTCACTAAGCGAAATGTTGAGTTGCCTTTCCGTTGGCGGCTGTTGAGACGTCTGTACCAATTGTGAGAGCCGGCCTGGCTCAGTCGGTAGCGCGCTCGATTCTGGATCGTGGGGTCGTGAGTTCGAGTTCGAGGTTGGTTTCCTGTCTTTCGAATGAGACACTAAAAATTGGAGGTCCCGTGTCACAGTAGGTGTCGGCACGTTAAAGAACTCTCACTGCTCAATGGCCGTAAGTGCCGAGCATATGCCAAAATTTGAAGCCCTTCACCGGCATTTGGTGACGTCTCCATATTACTGAAATATTCTTGAGTGGGACGTTAAAAAACAATAAGCAAACAAACAAACCAATTGTGAGGACGAATCGATTCTCACGTATTTCATTTAAACTTAACTGTGGACTCACGGCGGGTGTGACCGATTGACATGGCACCTAATCCGACCTCTTGGTTTCTAAAGGTCCGTGTTTGTCCATTTTTACCAGATTTGTATCTATATCATGGACATCCTTAAGAATTATACTTTGATATCTGAGATTGTGTATATAATTATACCCTTGATGGATAACTCTGTAGGAATCTGATTTTCTCATACAGTTTGACGTTGTCAGATCTTAATTTGTCAATTTCATTTTGGAGCATGGTGACTTGGTGCTGCTGACCCAGGTTTTGCTGTAAAATAAGAACATACAAGTTACATAGTGCTTACAGATTACTCTTATACAGGGCCCGGAACCATAAAAGGTAAAATTCCTTAAATCTGAGAATGTTTTCAAATTGGCTTGATTAGTCAATCAAATTTCAGGATTAGCCAAATCTGAGTAAAATCTTTTGACTTTTGTTGTAGGTTGCCAGGCCCAGATTATTGGGGATTTAAGAAAAGTTTTCTTTTAACATAACTACATCGACTTTAAACAATTATACATAAAATCATTATATTATATTATTCTGTATGGGTTGATATAGTTTGTAAAAAAGATCCGCGTCTTAATACGGGGTGCCATTTATAAAACAATGTAAAAATCATCATGATATATTTATGTTTGTAAAAGAGTACCTGCTAAATCATAATCGAAGAGGTATATTTTATAAGATATCAGTATTAGATATGAGAGAGAGAGAGAGAGAGAGAGAGAGAGAGAGAGAGAGAGAGAGAGAGAGAGAGAGAGAGAGAGAGAGAGAGAGAGAGAGAGAGAGAGAGAGAGAGCAAGCAAGCAAGCATACGGCTTCCAGTTCTTGTGCCCGTATCCGGTAGCGTTCCCGTTGGCTCTGGACAATAGGTAATAACGAGTCTGCGGCTGATTTATCCGATACGGTGCTTCCTGCAATAAATCACTTAACACTATTTTAACCAAAACAACATATCAACTGTAACGTGCAAATTACATCAAAAAACGAACAAAAAATCCAGATTACCAGATACAAGGAAAAGAAATATTTTATATGCATCATCATATTTTCCACTATGCTAGAAAAAAACTTTGATAAAGGTAACCGTTCAAGAAAAATTTCCAAAATACCCGGATGACAGTCGTGAATCTGATTGAAATACTTTAAATGAACAAATGGACTGAAGACTCATTTCTGAGTGAAATGTACAATATATTGAACAAAAGTCGTAATTATGAATGAAAACGGACTAAGGTGGTGAACCTAAGTGAAATACACCAATCACTGACCGATATATTGAATACGAATTAATTTCGTACACAATCGTGGAAAGGTTATGATACTGAATCCGCTACAGCAGGCAGAGATAGTTACTTTGAATGTATATCGGTACATCTATTCTGACAGTTATGATTTTGAATGTAAATCACTAAACCAATCGATTTAAGGTGCCAATTCTGAATGTAATACCAATAGTCGACCTTAGGAGGTGATTCTAAATGTGACACCAAATAATCGACCTATGGTGGTGGTTCCGAATGAGAAACTCCAACATTCGATCTAACATGGGATTCTGAATGTGATACCCAACAGTCGACCTAAGGCGGCGATTCTAAATGAAATACTTTAACTATCGACATAAGGAAGTTATACTCAATTCGATACCCAACAGTCGACCTAGAGTGGTGATTATGCATGCGATACCAAACATTCGACCGTAGGTGGTAATTCTAATGCGATAACAAACAGTCGACCGAAGGTGTTGATTCTAATGCGATACCCAATAGTCGCCCGTAGGTGGTGATTCTAATGCGATAACAACAGTCGACCGAAGGTGGTGATTCTAATACGATACCCAACAGTCGACCTAAAGGGATGATTCTAAATGTGATACCCATCAGTCGACCTAAGGTGGTGATCTTAATGCGATACCCAACAGTGAACCTAAGGTGGTGATTTTAATGCGATACCAGTCGACCTAAAGGGATGATTCTAATGCGATACCCAACAGTGTGCCTAAGATGGTGATTCTAATGCGATACCCAACAGTCGACCTAAAGGGATGATTTTAATGCGATACCAAACAGTCGACCTAAAGGGATGATTCTAATGCGATACCCAACAGTCGACCTAAAGGGATGATTTTAATACGATACCCAACAGTCGACCTAAAGGGATGATTCTAATGCGATACCAAGCAGTCGACCTAAAGGGATGATTTTAATGCGATACCAAACAGTCGACCTAAAGGGATGATTCTAATGCGATACCCAACAGTCGACCTAAAGGGATGATTCTAATGCCATACCCAACAGTGGACCTAAGATGGTGATTCTAATGCCATACCCAACAGTCGACCTAAAGGGATGATTCTAATGCGATACCAAACAGTCGACCTTAAGGGATGATTCTAATGCCATACCCAACAGTCGACCTAAAGGGATGATTTTAATGCGATACCCAACAGTCGACCTAAAGGGATGATTTTAATGCGATACCAAACAGTCGACCTAAAGGGATGATTCTAATGCGATACCCAACAGTCGACCTAAAGGGATGATTCTAATGCCATACCCAACAGTGGACCTAAGGTGGTGATTCTAATGCCATACCCAACAGTGGACCTAAGGTGGTGATTCTAATGCCATACCCAACAGTGGACCTAAGGTGGTGATTCTAATGCCATACCCAACAGTGGGCCTAAGGTAGTGATTCTAATGCCATACCCAACAGTGGACCTAAGGTGGTGATTCTAATGCCATACCCAACAGTGGACCTAAGGTGGTGATTCTAATACGATACCCAACAGTGGACATAAGGTGATGATTCTGAATGCAATACCCAACAGTGGACCTGTGGCTGTGTTGTGGTTATTCAGTGTAAAATACACTAAACTGTCCAATTTATCCCTATTTAAATGATTCACACTGAACATCCAGACATGATTTCTATTCAAAGATGAACCTCTACCTCTTTGAATGGATGTAATTTGAAGTTCTGATATCGTTCGGAGAACGATATATCATGTAAATATATCGGTAAATAGTTACATATGAAAGAATAAAATCGAAATAAATATTTTGATATCATGAGATTATCAATGTAAAAGGTTCAGGTAATAAATATTATTAATTATTATAAACATAATATCAAAGTTATAATGCCCAAGACGATCGTTTCTGTCAATTACACTTCAACAGTTGAGCTCTAATTTAAAACTGACGTATAATTTCTAAAGAGAAAGTGGTATTATACAAGGCCAAATAATAAATATAAAAATATATACCATTAAGAATACCATACTTTCATTATTATTTTTCCCATTCAATTCAAAATGTTTCGTCAAATTTATGATTTTCACATAAAAATGAAATTTATTATGAGTAAGTTACCAAAATATTATTTTTTTTCTGACGTTTTCTTTTTCTATATGTAATAAATCACAAAAATATCAAGTTGCATTATAAAAAATTGTTTGTGTTATTCAGAGTTTGAGTATTGAGTAAATTTGGTGGCTTCGGGCCAAGAAGACATATTCATTTCCTCTAGTCTGATATCTGCATATTTTCCCAAGCATACCGGTATTTCTTGTAAGATCAACAAATACCTCACAAATTCATCAAACTTATTTATATCAATGATTTATTTGACAATGCATACATGTATCATCAACAACGAACAAATATATTCAAAATGTCAATTAGGAGAAAACATTAAATCTCTTAATTATACTGACAGTTAATTGTTTTGGTCAGAACTAAATATGTCGGTGTAATACTAATGTCGGTGAATCAATGTTTTAAAATGAATCTGACTTAAATTTTAGTGATGTAATAATTTGTAACAAGTTTCAGTAAACAAAGACACCAAAATAGATGTTAATCATAAGGAACAATGATGAACGAATTGGATAACATTGGCGTCAAATGAACAACTAAAATATTAAGACTAATGCATGTTTAGGATGCTTCCAGAGTTATATAAAGTATACAAAATTCACGAAGAAAATGTTAACTTATAGGATTCTTAGTAATTCTTTTCAAATCATCAAGTAATTTACGAATAAAATACGCATCTATACATTTTTGACGCATCACACGACAGTCTGTGAAAGAGCACTGTACTGGATTTAGAAAATAAAGCTACGTCACACTAGTTTCTCTTAATATGACGCAGTTCAATAGTTTAACTTCAAAGGCATTATACAATATATTGATATTTAAAATGTTAATCTTCGTGAGAAATTAAGTTTGTCTTATTGATTTGATCGAAAAATAATCAATTCGTGATAACTTTGGTATTATGTTTATGATATTTGATTATCTTTCAATTCATTTAAATTGCTATGTCGTAATGATCTGAAAGTACTGGACGGACACATTTAGACAGTGAAAAAATTGTTTCAATATACATTGTATTACATAAAATGTAAACAGTAAAGTTCAGCAAGTGCATCGAAGTCAGTCAGCAAAACTTTGTGTGACGTCATATATAAAAACTGGCAGTGAAAACGGGAATCCACTGCGAGATATCAACGTCATCGACCAATGAAATAACGCGAAGCAAACAGGGTACATTAGAATTTGTCATCCACTGATGTTTGAAAGACAATTACAAGATCAAAAACATTACTAAAAAGACAACAAACGACCATGTTAAAGGTATTTGAAGTACATGTGACAAACGCTTCAAAATGGAGGCTATAAATACCTTGTGTGACGACATCCTTGACAACTTCAGCAACTACATCGGCTTCCACTGGTGACGCATTTTTCACGGGTTCACCCTCTGCCTCCCCGCGAAACATGGAGGACAATGCATTTACGCTACGTAAGTCTTCCTCTAACTGAATGATGAGGAGTTTCTGTTCATGCACTGTACTGACAGCCTCTTGGTACTCCGTCTGTAACTTCCGGTACTTTTCTAAAAGTATTAAGAACAAAATTATAACACACATATATAAATATATATATATATATATATAAATATATATCGTGAAGTGACACCTTTGTAACAACAATTCAGAAAATATATCAAGAAAACATATATATATATATATATATATATATATATATATATATATATATATATATATATATATATATATATATATATATGATTTCATTCGTGTCGTTTCGTGATTTCATTCATTTCGTTCCTTAAGCTTTCATAATTATGATTTCTGCGACATGGCTTGTTGATGATTGTAAATTATTTATTAATGTGCCACAATATACAAAATAAATGCGGAGTTACCATACAATGTATGAAAAAGTAGCTGCTGCTAAGAGAACTTGAAAACTTTCTGAAATCTCCTTGAAGAAAAACATTTGTAACCTTGTACGATACACGGGTAATAATCTCGATTTGTGTGTATATGTGTGCGTGTGTGAGAGAGAGAGAGAGAGAGAGAGAGAGAGAGAGAGAGAGAGAGAGAGAGAGAGAGAGAGAGAGAGAGAGAGAGAGAGAGAGAGAGAGAGAGAATAGTTCTGAATGTGAATTAAATGACAAAAAGAGTTGAAAATAATATACGTATTTTATTTAACGTATGCGTATACCTATTGTTGTAAACAGAATGAATAGAAAAGTTCCATATCGCGTGTAGCTGGTTGACAGTTGTATTTGAGGATGTAATGGTCTGTAAGAAGCTTTCAGATGATGTATATGCACACTAGAAAGGCTAGAAACTGACCACTAATTCGGGTGACAAAATAAAGTTAGAGGTTGTATGTGTCCGTATACGATATGAAGCATTCAGGCTGTCATTTTTATTAAAAAATATATATATATCTAGCGATTAGACCTATATTTTGATTAAAAAAACCGAAAAAGTTATCTCGCCGCAGAAATTGTTAACATATTCATACATTGCCCAGAATGAATGGAATACGCCGACGACTGCTATTATTTCCATCCATGAAGGAATTCGATGTTAACTCGCCCAATATTCACATTTGATTTCTTTTCACAAAATACGATAATATTAAGTTTTGTTTCCACCTCGGAATTTTTAAGAAGATTTTATCTGTTTAAAACCAATATTTGAAACTTGTGATATAAACAAAAAATGCAATGTGACAGATTGAATGCCTTTAAAGTGACGTTTTTAAAGATGGTCAGGTAATAAGGCCAAATTTCTATTATTGTGTATATTTATATTTTTTATAATTGGTTGATTGATGAATTGAACGTAATTACATCAAATTAGTACAATACAAATCGGCATTTTTCTGAATACGTATATAATATTGTGTTGGTATTAATGAAATCTTAGGAAAAAATAGATTATTCTGAAATCCTAGGAAAAAGCACCTTTAAGTTTTGCAGTTTCAGTTTTAAGTTTTGCAGTGCCTTGTACACTAGATCAACATAAATTAAGTAGTAACATAGAATTGCGGTAACAACACACCAGTACATCGAATAAATTACTATATTGGGCGAAAAGAATAAAACGTTACTGACTATTAAGTTTATGACATGGTTCAATGTGTCCTTGTTGATGATGTCCTACAAAGAAGGTCGTAAAAATCACCTCCAAATTACCTCTTTGAGTTATGAAACGTTATCAGCGAAATGTACTACACCAAAAACATTCGCATAAAAGACAATCGTTGATGTTAAGGCCTTTAGAAGACGGAATTGCTTATCAAAAATGACAAAGTGTTAAATTAAATGATTGGACACATCTAATATACCAGACCAAAACGATAACTAGCAAAGTTTGATGTGTTTTGACTTTTACTACCTGCTCATGTATCAATATACAATTTGATGTCCTGTTATGTCTCTCACAAATAAATCGCCTATTTTACGCCCGAATATGGTCTGTCATCAATCGTCATGGACGCTCGTTTATCACAAGTACAGAAGGACATGCCAATTTATCACGCAAATAATCAAATTCAATCCTCTAGACGCATGTTGACAGTGGAAACTTCAGTTCCGACCGAATTTGATAAATGTTGGTAGTGAATACGTTTGTAGCAATAGTTCATCTTAGAAAATCTAGGTCGATAAGAAGACGGTACGAAGTTCAGACTTTCACGAGACTTTAATTTTTAGAAATATATTAATTATACAATTTTCGGTCTGAGAGAGTAACACTTACTTCGAGACTTTGTTCCGAACAAGAATCTTTAATTGTATGTTGATTTTTTTCTAACATTTTGCATGCGTCACGTTTTCCCTATACTTTCAGGGGGGAAATGTGGACTATCTATATCCACATTGAGTCTTACTTAGATATTAATGACAAGATAAATAGAATAGCAAAGATTAATGATTGTACTTTATACTGGTATGGTTTATATTACAGGACACCTCAACCCAATTATTTCATCTCAGTCCACTTCCTGTCCTGATGCTAGGCGTGTTCATATATTGTCACTTGCATCCCCGTGTATATAGTTCATTTATTGATTTTCATGGTGAATTAAGTTCGTTCCCCTATGTTTTGAAAATTACACGGTCAAAATGTCGCCCAGAAGCCATGGCATACTGAATTTTCACGCAAACAGGACTCTAGAACTTAACTATTTCATACAGAAAGAAAATATGATGTTTGTTGAAATCATGCAAATTATGACACAAAAGTTTGTTGATGATGTAAATACAAACACTAGGAGAAAAAAAAATTTAATATGTTGGAATTAGAACACTCTTTTTATAATTTAACTCTTTTTAGATACAGTTCACAGTATGACTATTTAAATGCCATAGCAACCATACAAACCCTCGGGGTCATATTAGCACTCGGATACTCTGGACCCTCATGCTGATAATGGATATGATAGACAATGGACAAGTGATCATCTATAAATACATGTATAAATTTAAGAGCTTATATATTAATACAAATGTACATCATTTCAAATTGAAATTAACTACCTGTACACATCAAATGGCGTCATTCTGTGTCCCTTATTATCATCAGATAAATATTTAAAAACTAAGTGTAAATTATCATGCGCAATTGATATACAAATATATTTCTAATTTTTTGTAGTATTTCCCTGCTTCCCGTTGTTTTAGCCTTAAATACATGGTAGTAAAATGAATGCGATTAAGTCATTGAATATATACAATAGATATTTTACCAAAATAACAACCTTTTATGTAATATTGTCAAATTAACATATCTGATATATGATGAAAACTTGTTTCCTTTCTTATTTACGACTAGATACCTACATCAAAGTATCGTTCCATTTATCACCGCGTCCGTCGATGACGTATGCTTATTTTATTGATTTTGTTCCATCAAAATAACATTTTTATAGAAGTATTTATAATCTTAACCACGTTTATTACTAAGAGGCTACCTTACACATTTCCTTCGTTTACCGAGGTCTGTTTTATAGAGTAATCTTTTCAACGGAAAGCTTCGGACACCAGACAGCAGTACTTAGCAGTGCATAACACCAAAGTATTATACCTTAAATTCGCATCACCTATCATTTTAAACACCATTTGGCGTGTAAGGCCCTGCTACTGGAAAAACACCAGCTTTGTTTACAACATGGGCGCAGACATTTTGGACACCCAAAGTTGTGCGGAGGGTAAAATGAGCCCAGTGACCAGAATAAAGGTGATAAAAAAGATACATGAATATTGGTAGTACTTTGGAAATTATAGGGTTGACGGTTGAAAATTGAAAGGGAGGGGTCATATGAGAATAGATATTTTCCTTTGGTGCGGAATACTACGAGTTGTAAACAAGTGAAAATTTGAAGTAAAAATGCAACGGCAACCTATACTTTTGATTGCAAATTTTGTTATCAAAAATATTGATCTTTCACCACAGGATACTTATTTGACCCAGATATAATAAACATGGGAGTGACAGTGACCTGAAGTTTTGTAAATTAGCATTGAGGCCTATGGGGAAATATTTGGTGGTGTCTGTCCTACTTTCCCCCCAATTCCCTCTGTCTTGTGCTGCAGTTTTTGCTGCGGCCTAGCTTATCCAACCACATTTGATTCTTTCTAACTTCTCTCTCTCTCTAGGTAGACCTTCCCTGTCTTCTTTGGTTTCCATGTCAATACTTAAGTCTATTCGCAAGATGACAAAGCTCATCTAATACCCTCTACGTACTATAATGATGTCGCTTATTGTGGTTGTTCCAGCTCTTATGTGGATATTTTTCTCAGGTCATCAGATTTTCACAAGTTGTCGTTGCCTAAGGGAATTGTTTTGGGTGGTACTCAATTTCTTTATATCACTTTCTGTTGTTTTATATTTTATATTTCAAAAGCAATATTGATATGACTAGGGTGTTAAGTAAAGTCGATTTGGGTTTTGATGGAAAGTAATGATGACCTTCAGATCTTTCTTTACGACTAAACTGGCCTTTGGCTTTCCTCATTCTGCTGAATACATTTTTTCAACATGGCAATTATGATCACCTCCTTAATCAATTACACCAAAACTTAAATCTAATTAAGATTTTGGTCCTATATACGGAAGAAAACAATCACCTGTTACTAATTACCAATTTTCATACATGCCAATTATAATCAATAGCTAATACATAAATAATTAGTAAACATAGTCTTTGTCCTATTTATCAGTGGAGGTATATTGTTATGATAAAAGATATATGTTACTTGTCATAATGTTTATTATGGACTAAAAGAAAAAACCCATTAATGTTTACATATAAACCGACCATATTAAAGCCTAAATACCAACAGTCAACCAACAAACACGAGTGAGTATTTCAATAACACGGATTTCTACAAAAT